>JAYMTB010001719.1:0-10382 GCA_036897585.1 Francoa sonchifolia | reverse complement strand
ACACGTGTCCATCTCGCTACGTCGTATTCATTCGCCAGTTGACCGGACGGGCCGGTTTGTTTCACCTCCTGGAGCCTTCTGGTTTTCAATTAAAATTCAATTATCAAACCTTTAATTTCACTAAACACCAAATTAAATTCAACCCATATCAAAATAGTTTAGTAAAAATGAGTTCTTTTTACTTACCGACACCATTATTGGTTTGTAAACACTTGAACAATCGAAAAGGGTGCCTTCAGAATCTTCACATTTATTGTCATTTGAACATCAAAAGGAATGGAAGTTTTGGACTGTACGATGAAGAAGAATGTTTTGCGACTTTCTTTGGGTTTTGTATTTCCAAGACCAAGATTTAAGGTTCTGGGTTCTATGGTTTGTTTGTGTATTTTAGTTGTTTTTGTTGTGTGCACAAATTGCAGTGGAATTGATGGTGGGAAGACGAAGGAAAGGACCCATTTTGATTATGATTTGGAGCCTGAATTTAATTATGTCTTAATCTTGCAAGACTGAAGCAATGCCAGTATTACTTTGACAAGGAAAGGAGAAATTCTCTTCACCAATCATGAACCTTATATCTTCTTTATTATACATGTCAATGACTCCCTTTTTCTATCCAAAATTGCAAACTTTGTGATTTACGGTATGCTTCTCTTGTTTGCCTCAGTTTGCTAATGCAACTGTTCTGTGAGTTCTTTGCCATTTCTTTTGTGTTTCTGCTGCTTTCCTATTGTCAAAAGTTATGTCCTTTTTGTTGTTTTTTCAGTCTTCATTTGAGTATAAGTTTCCTTTCACAATTTTTTGTGTTGCAGTTCTCTTGCTTTCTTTCTGATGGATTTCTGTTTTGCTTTAATGGTTTCTACTTCTACTTTTTCGTGTGGAACTATGGAGCACAATTCAACTTGGTTTTGCTCATGTGGACCACTGATTTCATGCTTAGTTTTTTGTTAGTTTAGACTCTTGCTACTCATTTATGCAGTCTATCTGCATGTTTTTCCTCTAATAATTGATAACTTTTTTTCTTATTCTTTAGGGTGTTGGGGTGCAGTGTGATAGTCAGTGTCCGAACTTTTGATGTCCAGTTATTTATGTTATTTTCTGAGGGTGGTGTTTTGTTGTGTCATTGCAGAGAAAAGTTACAATTGGGGGATTTGTGACTGTGCAACTTTACGATGAATATAGTTCGGTTTTGGTGTTAAGCATTATCCTCAATGTGTTTCCCTCAAATGGGGTTGGGACAAATGTTTCCACAAGACCTGATGTTGTAAACATTGGGGCTATTTTTTCTTTCACATCTCTTATTGGAAAAGTAGCAAAAGTTGCTATGGAAGCTGCGGTTGAAGATGTGAATTCTAATCCTTCTTTTCTTGGAGGAACTAAGCTAACGCTTACAATGCAGGACAGTAATTATAGTGGCTTTCTGGGCCTTATTGAGGGTATGCATTTTGATGACAGCTTTTGTTTGTGTGTGCAAGTTGCAACATTTCCCATGTACTTCTTTTGTTGGGTTTTTTAGGATCTCTTCTGGATTTTGGTTATTTATTTTGATTATCTGTACTACTGATCTCAGGTTTGCGATTAATGGAGAAAGACATTGTGGCTATAATTGGCCCCCAATCTTCTGTTGCAGCGCATGTAATTTCTCATATTGCAAATGAGCTCCAAGTACCTTTATTATCATTTGCTGCTACAGACCCCACTCTGACTGCACTTCAATTTCCCTTCTTTCTAAGGACAACGCAGAATGATTTGTTTCAGATGGATGCAATTGCGGAAATTGTTGACTACTATGGATGGAGAGAAGTAGTTGCAATATATGCTGATGATGATTATGGGAGAAATGGTATTGCTGCTTTAGGGGATAAACTTGCTGAGAGACGTTGCAAAATCTCATACAAAGCGCCTATGGTCATTGTACCAAGCCGGGATGAAATCATGGATGTACTTGTTAAGGTAGCTTTAACAGAGTCTAGGATTCTTGTTCTTCATACCTATGCTGCTGTCGGTCCACTGGTGTTTAATGTGGCAAAACGCCTTGGAATGATGGAAAGCGGGTATGTCTGGATAGCTACTAACTGGCTGTCCACTGTGTTAGATACTGATTCTCCCCTTGCTTCCGATGTGATGGATGTTTTTCAAGGTGTAATTACACTGCGTATGTATACACCAGATTCGGAACTCAAGATGAAATTTGCTTCTAGGTGGAGCAACTTGACCAACGGAAAGTCCGCTAATGGCGCATTTGGATTGAATTCATATGGTTTATACTCCTATGACACTGTCTGGATACTTGCTCATGCAATTAATGCATTCCTCAATCAAGGGGGAAATATTTCATTTTCAAATGATTCAAGGTTATCTCAACTACGAGATGGAAATTTGCATCTTGATGCTATGGGCATTTTTAATGGGGGCAACTTGTTGCAGGATAGCATCCTGAAAGTCAATTTTACTGGTGTAACAGGACCAATCAAATTCACCTCAGACAGAAATCTTGTTAATCCAGCATTTGAAGTCATTAATGTCATTGGTACGGGGTTTAACAGGATTGGTTATTGGTCCAATTATTCTGGTTTATCGGTTGTCACCCCAGAAACACTCTATGAAAAGCCACCTAATCGTACTAGTTCGAGTCAACAGCTACAGAGTGTAATCTGGCCAGGACAAACATCACAGAAACCTCGTGGATGGGTCTTTCCAAACAGCGGAAGGCATTTAAGGATTGGAGTCCCAAATCGAGTTGGCTATCAGATATATGTCTCAAAGGAAGAAAACAGTGACATGTTTACTGGGTATTGCATTGACGTATTTACTGCTGCTTTAAACTTGTTGCCATATGCTGTTCCATATAAGTTAATTCCATACGGAGATGGCCATCGTAACCCAAATTTCAATGAGCTTGTGCGGTTAATCACAACAGGGGTGAGCATTTTTTTACAAAATTAGGACTGGAAAAGTTCTGTGAGTCTTTTTTGATTCTCTAGTTTTCTTGGTTCGTCTAGGTATATGATGCAGCGGTAGGTGACATAACGATCACCACTAACTGAACAAGGATGGCTGATTTCACACAGCCATACATCGAGTCTGGACTAGTGGTGGTGGCCTCTGTTAGGAAAACGAATTCTGATGGTTGGGCGTTTCTTAGACCATTCACTCCAACGATGTAGGGTGTTACAGCTATCTTTTTCCTAATTGTGGGATCAGTTGTTTGGATTTTGGAGCATAGGATGAATGATGATTTTCGAGGCCCTCCTAGAAGACAAGTTGTCACTGTTTTATGGTGAGTCACTTTGAAATATAAAAACTTTGATATTAAAACTAACTGCTGACATTAACTCTTTGATTTGTATAGTTAATCGATCATCATGGTCTATAAATACCTCGGTTGCTTATATTTGTGCTTTCATTCTGCAGGTTTAGCTTTTCAACTTATTTTTTTTCCCACAGTAAGTAGTGTTTTCCTCTAATACTTGCATGTGCAGAAGCAGCATCCATTAAACTCATCAAGTTGCCCCTTTTTGCTTTACGTAGGAGAAAATACTGTCAGTGCCCTCGGTCGCCTAGTGCTTGTTATTTGGCTCTTTGTAGTTCTTATAAACAACTCGAGCTACATTGCTAGTCTGACCTCAAGTCTTACGGTGCAACAACTTTCTTCTAATATTAAGGGAATAAAAAGTTTAGTATCGAGTGATGATTCTATTGGGTATCAGCAGGGCTCGTTTGCCCGGAATTACTTAATTAATGAACTTGGCATTCATGAGTCTAGACTCATTCCTCTTAAATCTCAAGAAGAATATGCTAAAGCCTTGAAAGATGGATCCCATAATGGCGGTGTTTCTGCTGTTGTTGATGAACGTTCATATATGGAGCTCTTCCTCTCAACGCGATGTGAATTCAGTATTGTTGGTCAAGAATTCACCAAAATGGGATGGGGATTTGTAAGTATCTCTGGTGCCGAGATTCTAGTATATGGTTCTTTATTCTCACTTTTGTCACCTTACATTAACACATTTCTGTGCCCCATTTGTCGTCAGGCCTTTCAACGGAACTCACCTCTGGCAGTTGACATGTCCACTGCTATTCTGAAATTGTCAGAGAATGGTGATCTCCAAAGGATCCATGATAAATGGCTTATGAGAAGTGCTTGCAGTTTACAAGGCGCAAAGCTAGGAATTGACAGGCTTCAGCTCAGAAGTTTTTCGGGACTCTTTCTCTTGTGTGGGTTAGCTTGCTTGCTTGCTCTATGTATTTATTTTGTACAAATATTTCGCAAGTTCAGCAGGTACCACTCTGAGATATCTGAGGGTTCCAGTGGTCGATCTGCAAGTATTCAGACATTTCTTTCATTTGTTGACGGAAAAGAAGAGGAATTAAAATGCCTGTCCAAGAAAAGGCAGATGGAGAAGGAGACAAGTGGAAGTGTAGATGGAGATGGAGATGAATCGATGAACAGTGCAAAGAGAAGGAACATAGAACTTTCTCTAAGCCGAAGTGCAACTACTGGTAATTATGGCTAGTTAGATTGAATTTGTAGTTCTGAAGGTTCTCTAGAACCACGTAGACTCTTTATATTCCATGTTTAAGGCATTATAAGCATGGTATATATATATATATACACCGACAAAAAAACTTCAAAGTTGTTCTTCAATTTTGTAATACATCAAAGAAGAATTTATTCTTATTAATCAATAAGGAAAAGTCACAATGCAACAGTAAGATTGATCTGTTATTGTCAAGCACACGGAAAGATCTAAGGTATTAGAGAAGAACTCTTCAAATCATTGTCTGGTTCTATCACATGCACTAATTCATACTTGAAATTGACACTCTGACAAACAAATTTTTATTTCGAAGCTTCCATTTGCTCTGGATTCACTGTGGCTCCATTTGGGTTGTCATCCGCATGAAGCTGAGTAGAAACATCATCTATGGCAGAATTCAGGTGGGCAATCTTCTCAGCCAATATTTTGCGAGTTTTCTGTTCAAAAATATTTCACACCCAGTATTTATTAGGGCAGAAACGCGATATTGTCAGAAATTTTTTTGTTGGTAATCTCCAAAAGTAGTTTTAACAGCATGAAATGACCAAACCACAACAAATTCCATTGGGCTTAGAAATCTGTTGTTTGTTTATTTTCAAGTTTCATCCTAGAAACCTAATCCATTCATCTTATAATCAACACCTACAAAGCCTAAATTGTTGACTGAGCTTCAGTCCGACTTTAGTTCTAGATGCAATATCTGTGCGCGAACAAGTTCTCACCTCTAAAGCTTTCTCTTCATCATATATAAACTTTGGAAGCTTCCTCATTAAGTCTTTCTTGTCAGCTCCAGCTAGTGCCTTGCTTATCTGCAAGATAATATGCTTCACGAGTCACATGAAACTTATATGCAGGTGCATTATGAGCGTAAGAACTGCTTCATGGACGAACCCATGACTCCAAAACCAAATCATATCCCACAGTTGAACTCTTGGCTATGAATCAATTCAAAACTAGCTGATGCATCACATAGATGCTTGATTTAAACTAGATAACTACATAAACTTCACCTATACTGAATAACTAAAACTGACAATAAAATCTTTGTGCACTGCCATCAAATTAAGATCTTCGTAAGAAAGAGCTAAACTGGAGGCAAACATCAATGACAAGACTCGTGATAATGGATCAGCAACTAGCAAGAGAGGGACAATGGGACAATGGGACAATGCAAAAGATTTACACCAACATATGTCAATACATGAAAGACCTTACCTGGGGGGCATATACACATCCTAATGTTCCAACAACTATTCCACCCAATATAAAGCCACCAACGAAGCTACTTCCTCCACTTGATCTTCCATCCCCACTGTAATCCCAAAAAAAGAAAGTAATTGTACCTTCCAAGCATATGCATAGAATCAAACAAACCATATGTCTAAATACATCAATGCACATACGCTGCTTGAACTGTAAGAAGCCTTTTACGCGTACGAAGTTGTGATTTACTCCGAAAAGTGGGACTTAGATTACCGAAGCTCGAATGGAGAAGGCATTGGTCCATTGGCTTCCAAGCAGAACCTAACATAAGAAGTAAAGCAATATGTTTGAAGTACCACAAGCACATCATACTATGCTAGCTGTTTCTGTTTGCATGATCACGAGAAATGAGTTATGCTAACAGATAGTGGATCATCAAATTCAACAACATATTGAGTATATGAAAAACACAATCAGGGGAATAACTATCTGAAGTATATAAGCAGAAACTGGAAACCCAACATCTGATTTTGTTCTTTGAGATAACTAGAAACAAAATTAAGCACTATGAAGTACATGAAGACGAGAAAATCAGGATCACAAAATCAAGTGTTGATTGAATCAAACAACTCCGAATAAAAGAAATGAAAGAAAGAAGATGAAAATGTACCAGACACGAAGCGATTGTGATTGAATTTCGGTGAAACGAAGGAAGCGGTGAGAGCAGCCATTAATGATCTCTTGGGAATTTCAGATGAAAGACAGATCCAGGAAGCAAGCTTTAACTTTCTTCCTCCTCGATCATAACGGGATACTCTCTGCTCTGCAATCATACTGATTTAACACTTAGTGGGGCTGGCCCATATTCTTTCTTTGGGCCTCATTGGCCCAATACCTTTCTTTCATTTGAGGCTTATTTGTTTGTTGTTGTACCTCGTCTATTATCTATCATGTATAAGAATTACTCGTGAATATCAAAATTGCATTCAATTATATATTTTTGTCAAATTCTGGCAGTGGGATCCAACATTTTTTTCATTGCAATAAATCGAAGCATCAAAATGCAAAACTTGAATCTGAGTTTTCGGAAACGAAATTAAAAATTTCGTAAATCTATAGCGAATTGAAAAAAGTAAAGCAACTGAAAGTTTGAAATGAATGACAATAAATCTATTTACGAAATTGATGAAACTCATAGTCGGAAAGAGATTAAAAAACTTGAATGAATAACAATGGAGTTTCTGACGAAATTGATGTAGATGAAAATGGTAAATGGATCCTACAATTTTTCAGATAGTTGACAAAATTTTTGACGGAGGTACTTAATTGAATGCAATTTTGGTGTTCATGACTGACATTGTTAAGAATTAGCATCCATGTCCATATTATATAAGTAATATTGATAGACACTTTGTATTGCTGCAACTCCAATCTGAATTCATTAACAAGATGGAAAGATACAAGGTATTAGCAAAAGAGAGACTCTTGGCTTGGACCATATTTTGAGGTACCAATTGATATTTAGAGCCAACACACTGACTAGAAAAATTAAAATATAAATGGATCGGTTTCATAGGGACTGGCTGTGTCATCATTTGGGGCGTCGTCTGCATGAAGCTGACCAGAAACTTCATCTATGGCACTATTCAGCTGTGCAATCTTCTCTGTCAATATTTTGCGTGTTTTCTGTTCGTAAATATTGCACACCCAGCAGTATCAGTACAGATTACACATTTGAACATAAACTAAATCCAATCTGCACTTTCTTTGCCATCCCTAAACCTTAAAGATAATTCAAGTTAAACTTCAGTTGTAGATGAGATATCTGTGAAGGAACAAGTTCTCACCTCCAAGGCTTTCTCTTCATCATATATAAACTTTGGAAGCTTCCTCATCAACTCTTTCTTGTCAGCTTCAGCTAGTGCCTTGCTTATCTGCAGATAATATGCTTTATCAATCACATATAACTTTTGTGCCAGTATAAGTCGGTGCATAGGAGCTGCTTCATGGACGAGCCCATGGCCCGAAACCAAATCATATCCAACAATTAAACTCTTGTCAATGAATCAATCCAAAACTAGCTGATGCAACACACGGCTTTTTTATTTGAACTAGTTAAAAACTTAAACTTAACCTATACCCTATAACTAAACATAAATTAGATAACAGCAGCTAGCAAGATAGAGGGACGGAGGGGACATTGCAAAAGGACTTCGCAGCATCAAACTAAGGCAATGTGCATGTGTGAGCATGCACACACATGTCCTAAATCAAAATCAAAAAAATCAGGCGAAGAGTATTACCTGCGGCGCATATACACAGCCTAATGTTCCAACAACTATTCCTCCCAATACAAAGCCACCAACAAAGATACTTGCACCACTTGGTCGTCCATTCCCACTGTATTCCCACAAAAAGAAAGTGATTGTAAATTGTAAACTGTAAACTGTAAATTAACTGAATGGTGTCAAAAAAACCACAGATATATCCATTTACACACCCTGATCGAACCATAAGAGGCCTAGTACGTGTACCAAGTTTACAAAGGCTTGTATCTAGAAGACATTGGTCCATTGGCTTCCAAGAAGAACCTAATGTGAAAAAGTCCAACAACATTCGGTGAGATTGGAAGATAATCACATTTGAAGTACCACCACAAGCACATCATTATACTCAATACTTCTGTTTAATAAGAAAAGCGCAATTACATTATATATATATATATATATATACAAGTCACAAATGGACTAGAAAACGTTATATCTGATAACTTCCTCTACATCATTGCGTCATTGAGACAATAAACAAAATACAGTTGAAATAAAGAAATGAAACAATGGGTGGGAACTGATAACATAGTAATTGGGTAAGTCGAAGGGCAATATATTGAGTGGATGAAAAACACAATCTGGCAACAAGCACTCCAAAGAAGTAAACTGGATGTTCATTAAGATGCATTAAGAAATTAAGCAGTCTAAGCATACGAAGATAAAAAAGTTCAGGAAGCGAATAAAAAGAAGATGAACAGTTTACCGGATGGAAAGTGATTGGGATGAAATTTTGCAGAAAGAAAGGGAGGGGTAAGAGCAGCCATACTGATCGTTGATCGTCGATTGTTGAAGATGAAGAATAGATGATGGAGAGAGCTCTGCAGTCCCACTTCAATTCCAACTTCTCAAGCTCCTTCTTCCTCCTCCTCGATGATAACGAAAGCAAAGAATAAGAGAAACCGGACATCAGGCCCAATTGGGCTCTCTTCAGTTTTGGGCCGGACTTTCTTGGCCCAACACAATAACACATAAATCCGGTCCATACATCAGGCCCAAATGGGCTTTCTTCGGTTTTGGGCCGGACTTTGATGGCCCAACATACTAACACAAATCTGGTCCATTCATCAGGCCCAAATGGGCTTTCTTCAGTTTTAGGCCGGACTTTGATGGCCCATTACAAATATAAATCATTTATTCTTAAGATTTCACAATGGTTGTTTTGATATGAAATTACGTTTTTATCCTTCCTCCAAAGCATCCGTATACATCACCACGTAAGTGTCACTTATTTATTGGCTATTTCCGATATGAAATTACGTATACATCACATACGTGTCACTCATTTATTAGCTATTTCCGATGTAAAATTATATTTTTAATCTTCCTCAAAACCATTTTGTATACATCATGTACACACCGCGGTGGTGTATGCAAATATCTCTCCTCGTACTAGGCCGACACATTCCATGATGGCCCCCCTACATGTCTCCATCTATTTACTTTTCAAAGCAACACAACATCTCGATGATGCTACATCTTCATATAGTCATATTCAAATTCAAATTCAATTTCACCACCATTTCCATTCTGCATGAGAACAACATCCATACCTGTATTGTTTGTTGGCACGGTATTGTTCGGTTAGAACACCTCCTACGGCATGCTCGAATAGTTTAATCATTTTTTCGATATTATTTACTAAAGTTAGGATCTCAAATTAATGATATATTGCACTGAGTTGACCCTTGACCAATACAGATAATTACTTACGAATCGAAAAGGGTACCATTGACCTCGAGAAAGCCAACTCCATTATGGAGATGCCATCCTTCCTTCATAGCTTTTTACTATTTTAATGGCAGAAATGCTGGTCAACTTCTGAATTTTGTATAATATATTGACCCAAAAAGATGAATTAATAATGAAATAAACTCCACCCAACACCTTTTGGACTTTATCACAACTTGCTATCCTATCCATATGAAATAATGAAATATGAAATGAATTCACACCTTTGGGCACATCAGATCTGAATCGTTCTCAGCTTATTGGTTGAATGTCAAAAGAAAGACATGCATATGGGATTCATTAAAGGACCAGTTCAACACCATGACCACTTCACTGCACTGTGTGAATACAGGTTATGAATAAACATATGGATATGTCAAACCTTAATGTTTTTGCCGTTTTTGGTTTACTGGGTAACTAGGAATTAGAGACATCATTAAAATCATCCACAGGTTAAAGAAAGGAAACCAAAATGGAATGCCTTTATTTCTTTTAATAAATTAATACCCAGAAACGTGTCAGATTGTATTTTATTATTTCGACTGGCGGCGACTACTTCACCACCACGAAAAACCCCCCCCAC
>JAYMTB010001718.1:0-10385 GCA_036897585.1 Francoa sonchifolia | reverse complement strand
CATGAACAAGAATTACGAAAGCGAAAAAACTCCATAGCCAAAAAATCTCCATGACCCAATTCGAATTTTTCGAAATTTTTTTTTTTTTGACAAATTTCTTTTAGTTACCCCCATTTGATAAAATTTCAAATTGAAATCATGTTCTTGAGTAAAGTCAACTAATATTTTTTATTGAATTTTTTAATTTTTATTATTTTCAAAATATTTGATTTCGATAAAATAATTGTAAATAATTCATAAGCACATGAAGATTACTTGATGTACGGATGCCAGTGATGATTCAAACTAAGAAAAGTAAATTATTTAGAAGTGCATAGGGAAATAAGTGCACCACAACAATTAGTCTTGAAGTTGGGATCCACTAACCTGGTTATGACATTTTGATTATGTCTAGAGGTGACTTTCATCGCGTTTAAATATAGCATTTAATGGTCCTTGTACCCTAATAATTTGGGTCTGACCCATTTGCCTGGGTAATTGATTGAAAATGAGTCTTAGTTTCAACTGTCTCAAAATGTTTGTTTCCATTGTGGAAGAACTAACACCTTACAAAAGTACTTTAGGATTTTCTATATTTGTTCATTAAGTTTCCTCGTACACTTTGTTGTTGCTAGATCGCGATACGAATAATGTTGTCCGTATGATGTGGGACCCACGTAGAGACCGGTTATTTTAAAAAGAGTTTACTTGTTTTGGAAGCATAGTACTCGGAAAATTTAGCAATAGTAATTGTAATTCTATTATACAATGAGTATGTACAAATAGAAAATTCATTCACACAAAGAAGCTGAAAATTTGTAACATGGCTTATACATACAAAGAAACCGAAGCAAATTATCTCGCGAAAGGAGTCATATCTGAATCAAAAGTCCTAGAGACCATTTCATCAGAGTATTTCGAGTTATTAGCATCATATGAAGAATCCCTTTGAGCAATTTCTAGTGTCAAACACTCCTTCAATTCGGTCACAACTTGAGTCATGTTTGGCCTATTGGTTGAAGTAAGAGATACACATTCCATCGCGATTTCCACAGCTTTCCATACAGAATTCGTATTGAAATCACCTTTGAGTCTTGGATCAATAATTTGTTTGATATTGCCTTTTTCTAGCATGAAACTAACCCATTGTGAGATATTAGCGTTTTCGCGCGTGTTTGAGATTACTGGTCGCCTTGCTATTATCACCAATAGTACCATTCCAAAGCTATACACATCGCTTTTCTCGGTTAGCCAATTCGTTGCATAATATCTGCAAGACAGATAACATAAGAGTTTGAATTTTAACATACAATATTCTTGTTTCTGCTTATGTGTCAGGGTCTGACCTACTGACTCGCACAACCTGTTGAGATTGTCAATTGTTACTGATTTCAATCAGGATACTTACTCGGGGTCAAGATAACCAGGTGTTCCCGCAATAACTGTTGAAACATGAGTTTCGCCTTCAGTAGAAAAGGCGCGAGACAAACCAAAATCGGCCATTTTGGCTTGGAAATTTTCATTCAACAATATGTTTTCACATTTGACATCCCTATGAACTATAGGTGGCTTACAACCCTTGTGCAAATATTCCAATCCTACAAAATCAAATTCCTCACACATTAATCTCTTAAATTAATCAGAAAATTAAGACTTAATCACAATGCCTAACCTTGCGCTGAATCCACCGCGATTCTCATTCTGTCTTCCCAACTCAAGATACGCACACTTCTATCTGCTGACATTCTTAACATGTTAGCTCAACTCTTACACGATTTGTAACGATCCAGATCCTCAAGTACATAGTTTATTGAGTTAGTGAGAACTAAAACCTACCTGATAAATGCATAGCTAAGTTTCCATTAGCCATATATTCATAGATTAAAGCCTTATAAGTTTCTTCATCGCAATATCCAACAAGAGCAGTCAAATTTCTATGATGAACTCTCATTAAAAGTTTCACCTGTAATCAAAATGCACTCATTAGTTTCATATAATTTTGGATTCGGAACTTTGGGTACGAATTATTTTTTTGTACCTCTGCTTGAAACTCCTTATAACCTTGCCCCGATGATTTCGAGAGTATTTTTACAGCTACTTGAGTCTTATCATCCAAGTAACCATGGTAAACTTTTCCGAATCCTCCTTCACCAAGAATTTTTTCAAAATTATTTGTCATTCTCGTAACATCAGAATACGTGAATTTCTGATTCGTTGTTTCTAACAACTCTTGTTTGCTTTTCGGTTCATCATCCATAATCGTACCTAATGATCATCATAACAAAACTTAAGAAGCTTCGTTTGTTTGAATACTTGTTAATGCATAATTGATTGTAATTGTACCTTGTTGTTTTCGCCTTTTAACGAACCAAAAAACACCCAAACACGCTAGAAGAACGAACGTTACACCAATAACCGATGCAACAATCGGAATAGTACTATTACTCTTTTTCTTTTGGCATGATGTACAAATAGTTGTGCTTCTATCCACACTGCCATTACAGAAAAATGTATAAAAACCCGAGAAGAAACAACATTAGTAACAAATTTTACCTCAAGGTAAGCAATCCCTTTTCTGCTCTTTCTATGAGTTGAGCCGGAACTGAGCCGGACAAATTGTTTCCTTTCAAGTTTCTACAAAAATTATTGCATAATTATATAAACAAACACTCGATAAAAAGAGGGTAATCCTCGAAATTTTAGTTACCAGTCTTCAAAATTCGACACTCACAAGATTTTCAACAATGTCAATTGAGCGAGAACGTTAGGAATTTCGCCTGATAAATTATTGTTCGACAAATCCCTGAAATGTGAAATTTACGTAATTTTAATAACAAAAAACATATGCAACTTACTCTGTTTTTTCCGAAGTTGAAAAACTTACAATTCTTGTAAGAATGTGAGAATTGATATCGAAGGAGCTATTACACCGGTCAATCCACTCGAAGATAAATTCCTGGTTATGATTCAAACATCATTAAACAATTTGAATTAATCTATGAAGTCAATTCGTTTACTAAATTACGTAAAAAAAAACTTACAATGATGTAATATGAGGAGGATTAAAATCATCGAAGCTACAATTTAGTCCGATCCACGCATACCCTTTAGGTGCACAAGGATCACCTTGCCAATTCCTCTTCACCCCATATATCGACTTAATATTCACAATTGCATCGACTAAAGTTTTTTCAAAATTAAGTTTTTTTTGTTAAACTTCAATGATATATTGAAAAAATAGTGTCATTGAACATATATAGACATATACCTTCTTGTTGATTTGTTTCTAATTGTGAAAAATTGCGCACAATGTAAATTTCAACAGCGTTAAGTATAGGTGGTAGCGTTGATCTTTCAGTCATAAATATCGAGTACTCAATTGGATCACCACTTATCGGTAACACACTATAAACTGTACCCATAAATAAACTCGGAATTATAGGTCCAAACATGAATAGCCCGTTTGCAGTAATATTAAATTCCCTTATTTGGTTCGCTTCTAGTGTTTCTACTTCAGCAAAATGCATGAATACATAATATTTCGCGGTAGGGCTCTCTGTGTCCCAAAAAAAAGTCAAGGGTGATGTAACGTTTATTTTGGTTACGGCAGTTGCCATTACTATGCTAGGTGGATTGTACTCATTGAGAGTTATTTTTTGTGACGTGCTTAAGTCTCTTGAAGCTCCGAAATTTGATTCTAACTGCGTTTTCCATATGCGATCATAGCTGTCATCGGGATACCTAAGTTTTAGAATCAAGAAAATTTACGCGTTAGTGTGATGAAAATATTGTACAGAAATGATGATACAAAAATTAGTGTGTATAGACAATACAGATACTGCGAGACAATAAATCTTAAAAAAGTTATCAAAAGACACAACGTGACCCACCTAACCTGAAAAATCTGTTCGGTTAAAACCAAGCTAATTTTGTTCGGTCAATTTTTTATTCGTTTTAGTTAGTTTTCGATTTTCAAAATTTAGAACTGTATTTAGTTTAGTTCAGTTTTTAAAACTGTCTATGTATCAGTGTTTCATAGAAAACAACTAACCTGACTGATGTGTTGGAACTTGAGCCAGCATCAGCTCTTGTAAAAAGCGAAAGTGAATCAAAATCGCCCGAATAAGTATCATTATTCAAAACTCGAAGTTCTAAGGCCGAAATAAAAGGCGTACCAGCCCCAATATTTACGAGACATACATATATATAATCTTTCGTAGGATTATGTATAATTTCGTGCTTAGTAACACTCGCTGCATCATTTATTTTAATGGTTTCCCATTTATTAACACCAAGATAAATATCGAATTCAGGTAGCTCATTTTTTCCATCGTAATTTCCATACAAAAAACTCGCGCGAATTAAGTATTTATCGCCTTTTCCTCTAGCCGGATTTAACGTATAACAATGTCGATTTCCTTCTTCGGGAAAACTTCGAACATTTGAGTATAATTCTCCAATCAAATTTACATTATATGCACTTGAAATATTCATACTTATACCACTATCGATAAAATTTGCATCCGAAACATAATTTATGCCTGTTCTTTGGTCAGTATATCTCGGATTATTTACTCTTCCACAATCAATGCTAATGAAATCTGAAAAATCAAACGAAAAAAAAAAAAAAAAGTTTAAAATTTTAATTAAATTTTTTTTACTCGAAAAAATAACGAAAATTTGAACCTGTTTGATCTTGAGCATGAACAAGAGTTGCGAAAATTAAGAAACTCCATAGCCATGAAAAGATTACGAAATTCGTGAAAATCTCCATAACCCAATTCTAAAATTTCGAGTTTTTTTTAGAAAGGAAATGAAAATTTTAACTCCTTTTAATTACCCATTTGTTAAAATTGCAAAATTATAAAATATGGTATTGAGCAAAGTCAATTGTCTTTTTTTAATTGAAGAAATATAATATTTTTTTTTCCAATTTGTAATTAATTATTGGTATTTTTCAATGAGAAAATGGTTTAAAAATTAAAATTATTAGCATATGAAGTACATTACTTGATGTACTGATAAAAGTGATGATGATTGATTTTGTTTTTATTTATGATTTTGTTCATTTAATTCAAACTAAGAAAATTAAATAATTTACTAGTGGGAAATTGAATATATTTAATTATTGTGTTAAATATATATATATATATATTACTGACTTTTTCTACAATTTACTAAGTCTAAATATAATTTCAACCAAAAAAAATTATATTAAATTTTAGTGTGTTTTGTTTTTAGTGATTCAACACTAAAATTTGTTACTATTAGAGTTATTAATATAGTTCTTTCACTATATCTGAGCATATCGACTCTTATACTATTTGTACCGACTCGTACATTTTTAGGGAGAGTTTAGGGTTGCCTTTTTTTTTTCCTAAATAAAAAAGTAAAAGTGTCGTTTAGTAAAAACAAAAGCAGTCCAAGCTAGTAGGTTGTTTTTGCCTTTTTTTGGTGATTTTAGAAGTTAGGAAATATATGTTTTTAAAAACTGATTCCATTATTTTTTTTTGTTAAATATTATTAATACCCTTTGTTTTTTTATATTATTCTACATATTTAAATCTATTTCAATACCAATCGTATCTAAAATGATCATTTTATTCAAATTAATCACTTTAATTAATTATTTACTAAACACCAAACACCTAATACTTAAAAATTAAATTTTACTTTTTATTTTACCAAACATCAATTTAAAACAACCTTTTAAAACAGTTTCTAAAAACGGTTTTTAACGAGTTATAGCAATATCAAACTAGCCCTTAGTATATAATATAGAGTATTTATCGCCTCAAATACTTAATAATAAGATCATCATCAAATACTACACAATATTATGTTATTAAATGAATGAAAGACTAAATCAATTATAAAATAGACGAAAAAAAAACACTATTACAAAAAATTGAAATTATGTGATCATTATCAAGAATTGGAAAGACCGAGTCGCGTGTTTATCTTGTACTTATACTTCGTAAAAATAAGTACTAAAAATTGTGACTATATTGCAAAATATTGACAATTATGGGTACCTTTTAAAAATATTAAAAGTACGAGTTGAAAATTTCAAATTTTGCGAGTTGATCAAGTCGAAACATAAAAATATTGAACTTGTTACATTATTTCTAGATAGATAGAATAACTCATATTATATAAAACTATTTGGTTGACATTTAAGATTAGATTAATGTTTTTAAGATTATTTTATGGATTTAGTCAACAAAAACGTATGGTTATTGAATTTAAATAATATGTTCAACAACACCATTGAGAATCATGCTAGTTTTCAAATAATCATTATTAAATTTGTATAAAAATTAATTAAAAAAATTGAATGTCAATTTGAAAAGTGTCAAATGGTAACCTCAAAGGTTAAGGCTGACAAAAGGACAGATCCAGTCCGATATTGTGTACTAATAGTCCTGTCCCATAAAAAACAATAGTTTCGAACTATTTATTTTTAATTATTTTGTACTCTAAATTTTTTAAATACTTCAAACGGTCCTTCAATTATAACGGTCCTTAAACTATTATCTTAAGATAATTATTAAGAAAAATAGGGGAAAAATTATTCCACAATGTATATAAATGTGACATCCAATTAAAATTAATTAAATAAAAATAAATTTAAGGTTTGAATAACTAAATGAGGCATGCAGTCATTTTAATACATCATGACTATCCATCTTAATATAATTAGATGTGCTTACAACTAACAAATGTTGTTTTTTCCATTAAATAATAATAATAATAATAAATCAATCCAAGTACGTGGACGAGTAAGTTGATTGAACTGTTTAAACTCAGAACTTTGACTTTGATATTATGTTGAACTACCAATTGACTCAAAAGTTTCAATCGGTAGTTCAATATGGTATCAGAGCATGAGGTCTGCAGTTTAATTCCAATTTTACACGCATTGTGTTTGGTGAGACCATGAAGTATGTCAGTCACAAAGTAAGACTAGGTTGGTCCATGTTTCAAGCCGATTAAAATTTTCGACTTTCGCGTGAGGAGAAATGTTAGATACACATATTGAGCCCATTATCTAAATAACTTAAAACTTTTGGTCAATTGGTAGTTCAACATGAATCCGTTTACTTTTACTGCAAGTGTACCATTGAGTACCTCTTTAAATACTGATGCATCGAATGATTTTGTACCACCACAAGCTGTTCTATCTACAGCCCTTGCACCGTTAAATGAAAATGGCTCGTTGGGATACTATTGATCCCAACGCAGGATATCATGTTTTCTTGCATTTTGCTGAACTTGAATTGCTCCAATCCAACGAGACAAGAGAACTCGAGAAGATGGTGCCTTATTTTATGGACCCTTGTCACCTGCTTACTTATCTATAAATACAATATGTAGCAAAGTTCCTTTAAGGGGAGAGAGAATCGAGATTCATCTGTATAAAACTGAGAAATCAACACTGCCACCAATCCTCAATGCCTATGAAATTTATTTGGTAAAAGACTTGCCACCATCGGAAACAACGGAACAAGATGGTATGTTCTGTTACAAACATTTCATGTGTACGTTTATGAGTGTTTCCTAAATCTGATAATATTTTTAGTTGACGCCATCACGAACATCAAGTCTATATATAAAGGGAAGAGCAACTGGGTTGGAGATCCATGTGCCCCTAAAGAATTCTCATGGGATGGTCTTATATGCAGCTATAATAATTTGATTGCCCCTAATATCACATCCTTGTAAGTTTATATCTTCTATCAATTAGCAAAGAAATTGTAACAACTCAAGTCCGGCTCACTGTTGAGATCAGACCTTGGCCCCCACTGTCACTAAATGGTAGCATTCATCTCATTTAAAGATCAAAAGGAGGATGCTGTGCTCAGTGATAAAATTGCATCGTTTGAATTGAAGAATCAAAAATTCACATACTCTGATGTTATGAGAATAACCAACAATTTCGAAAGAGTTCTTGGTAGAGGAGGAATCGGAACTGTTTTCCATGGCAACTTGGATGGAACTCAAGTAGCTGTGAAGATGCTTTCTCTGTTGTCAGTTCAAGGTTATAAGAAATTTCAGGCAGAGGTAAACAATTTTAACAGAGTCAGAAATTCTATGGTCTTTCACGGTTCGGTGATACCAACGGGCGAATTCGGATTACAGGTCAAACTTCTGATGGAACCCCTGGCTTCCTTGACCCTGAGTAAGGATCCCGGTTCTCAGTACATATATACATAGCATAATTCCAAATTCAGCAGCTATTCCTTTCAACCACAATGTTTCCTTTGTAGCTAAAGCAACTACTGATTGTAAGAATCCCATCCAACTCACAATATTCCCAAACAAAAAGAATACATGCCTTGTCAAAGACGTTATTTTGTCCAGATCTCCTGAGTAACCTGAGTCACAAAACGCTTCAATTTTTTATTCATGCACAACTGATTTCTTATAGTAGAGTCCATAGGTTGTTGTCCCTTTCACATACCGAAGCACCCATTTCACTGCTTTCCAATATCTCATTCCTCGGTCAGATATATATCGATTGATCATGCTTGCAGCATGCACAAGATCAGGTTTTGTTCTAATTTCATGTCAAACTCAGTGACAAGTGACAACAACATTCTAATTGAAGTGTGTCTTACTACCAGTGAGTAGATTTCATCATAATCTACCCCCTCCCTCTGAGTGAAGCCCTTTGCAACTAGTCTTGCCTCGTATCTTTCCTTGTTAACTCCTGGTGTGTCTTCCTTAGTCTTGTAAATCCACTTGCAGCCCACAAGTTTCTTGTTTTCTAGTTTGTCAACTATGGTCCAGGTTTGATTCTTTGCAAGGCTTGTCATTTCCTCTTCCATGGCAGCAAGCCATTTGACGTCGTACTTGTCTTTCAATGCATCTTTGTAGTTTGCTGGTTCTACATTTTCATTTTCAACAACTACATTCAATGCATAGGAAGTTAGATCTACATATCCATACCTTGCAGATGGTCTGGTTTGCCTCTTTGTTCTATCTCGCACAAGTTGATACCCTGCAATTCTTCTCCACCATCTTGTGCATCATTGATAGGCTCTTCACTTGAGTTTTCTGCTTATTGAGTGGCTTGTACTAAAGTTGCAGGACAGTCAACTCCACCTTCTACTATGCAGTCTTGTTGTCTTCCATTTTGTCCCCTTCCGTGACTGGTTTAGGAAAAAACATCTTTATTTCCCTAAAGATGACATCCTTGCTGTTAAAGCAGCCCGAGTCATCTTCATCTAAATACCACAACTTGTATCCCTTAACTCCTTCAGGATATCCCAAGAACATGCATTTCTTGGCCCTTGGATTGAGTTTCCCATGACTGGTGTGTGCATAAGCTACACAGCCAAACACCCTTAAGTTTTCAAGCTTAGGAGGTGTTCCAGTCCACATTTATTTCGGTATCTGAAGTTAATTGCAGATGAAGGACACATATTGATCATGAATGATGCAGTGGTCACTGCTTCAGCCCAAAACCTCTTGTGCATGTTGGCATTTGACAAAACATGCATCTCACTTTTTCAAGCAGGTCTTGTTCATCATTTCTACAATACCATTTTTCTGTGGGGTGTACCTAACTGTGGTGTGTCTCACCACCCCTTCATCTTTATTTATCATAATAATTTTTTCTATTTTTCTCTTCCATTTCTTCTAGTATTTATGATAATAATTTCCATAACTAAAATTTGTAGGATTGGAATATATGCACAATGGAGATAATTCCAACCAGGCAAGAAACCCAGTGCTGCGGTTCCCAACACTCAGCCATCAACCTATGAAAACACAAAAGCACAGTGCTACGGCCCTGCTTTTGGGTGCTGCGGCGCCAAGCTTCAACCCGCCGAGGCGCCCGTAGGCCTCACAAACGAGATTTTATGAAAATTAGGGTTTTCAACCCCTAATTCCTCATGGGCCTTGGGCTTTTCACCTCCTACACTATAAATACACACTTTGAAAAATCAAAGAGGTCTTTCATTTCGCATTCTTAGTTTTTTCTTTTCATTAGGCGTTCACATTTTTGTATGGAGAGCTAAATCGTATACTTCCGGTTAAAGAATAATTGAAGTTTTGTTCTTCAAAATTTGTGAGATCTAACTGAGTTTAATTGTTTCCGGCAAGTTTCATAGGTGCTACACATAACTTAGTTCTCATATTCTAACCCGACTAAGTGCTCTAATATCATTTGTGACAACCCGGGTCTGACATATTGTACTCAACCTGCTCTGACTATGTTTTCGTCCCTGTGTCTTGAAATGCTTAAGCCCAACTCCTTTAGCAGTAGTCACTTTTCAAATTCATCTAATATGAGACAAAATATTACAGAACTCAACTTCATGGCTTAATACAAATTATAGGTATAAGATTGTTCAACATTAAACAGGAACTTAACTTTGAGCGGATTGACGGTGAAA
>JAYMTB010001717.1:0-10385 GCA_036897585.1 Francoa sonchifolia | reverse complement strand
TAATTTAATTAGAGTATCTTAAGAAAATAATATACAATGACGTCATTTTCAAATACTTCTATTTTCATTCATATGTTATTTAATTATAAAGTCAATGAACGTCACGTTAGTGAAGTGATTCTTATGGATTCATTTTGAAACTATTTTTAAGATATTTTAAATTTTAATAAATTATGTTACGTTATAAATAGAACATGACTATAAATTCATAAAATGAACGAGTCGTCAGCATTTTCTTAGCATTATATTTTGTCTATGACCAAATTATTTGTTGTGTTTAATCTGCAAACTATATATTACTAATTTGGCGCATTAAATTGCCACTCCCTTGTGCCAAGAAAATTTCCTTATTTCTCTACTTCTCTACTTCTCTCTCATACTTTATGCTGTAAAAAAAAAACAAATTTAGAGTTTCTGATTTAATATTCAGATCACTGTTTTAAGAATGAATTAATTAATGGGCACTATTGTAATGACCTAATAGCATAGATTAAAATTATGTCATTCAATAACATGGTCATATGGCACTTACAGTGGTAGTTAAGTAATGACTATACGACGTACTTCTACTTGCCCATCACCTTTGCTGATTTTAAAACGAAAAGTTTCAATTTATCATTTACAAGTAGACGGAAAAGTTAACAAAATTAATCCATTGCGCCAAATCCAACTTTATGCGCTAACACAATTCCAATGTATAAATCAATTTGGACTATAATAAACAAATAATTGTAACTTTTGAACTCTACAAATTCAAAAGGGTTCTCTTTACCAAGCAACTTTTAACCGTGTTACGTAGTTAATGACGAATTGAGAAAAGTCATTAACATTTCTTGTGATTCCCTCTTACGACTTTCTGTATTTTCAACCCATTAAAGGAATGTAATTTTAATTCCCATCAATTTCTTTTTTGACTACTCCCACCTTTGACCTTAACACACACAAAATCTAATTTACTGTTAATGTCGGTTAAGAAAAATTAGTGGGTTAACCGTCCAACGTCGGCATTTTCCACTAATCACCATTTACATCCGCCGCTAATCTCGCCGGCGCCACTACATTTACTACAACCAATACGCAATATCTATGTTCACATTTAATATTTGTACTTCCTCAATTTAAAAGTAATTATTATTAGATGTTTTTAATAATTTAATATTTTTATTATGTATATTTTTCAGATTACACATTGTTATATGGATAATTCTTTTTTAAGACTTCCTTCACCCTAGAAACTCGAACATACGATCTGAGCTAAAACATTCATACTGGAAAAATTACTAATAATTTTTAGGATATTCAAATATAAAACATAAATCATATATATAAAAAATACTAAATACTAGAGTAGATTAGAATTTCTTTTAATATAAAATTGATTAATCGGATTAAATATTGAGACTATCCAAATCAAAATAGGATGAACCTCAAATTCAAAATGACTAAGTCAAGTCAAAATTATCTCGAGTAATTTAGCTCAAGCACACCTACACACCCACGTGACACAATTATATCGAATAAGAATTTTGTATTAATTATAAAATATTTGAAGAAATTACAAGAAGAATCTCATAACAATAAATGAAGCTACAACACTTCGAATCCACACGGATCTGAGTGCAGTTTCAAAATTTACAAAAAAAAAAAAAAATTGTGAAATGGGTAAATAATTTTTACACCAAATTACCGTTCATCCGCCTCACGGCCAGAAAACGCTAACCGAAAAACCCATTTCGTAACTAACTTCTTTTTCAAATTCTTTCCCGTTACATAACGGCGTTGACTTTGACCATTAACAGCACCAGAATCCACAAACTTTTTCAACCGTTGGATTGCAAGATTTAACGTTTCTTCCGATAAATTCGCAAAACAAACTCTAAACCATCCCGGTTCATTACAATGACAAGATTGCCCCGGAGAAATATTTAATTTCACTTCGTACACTATTTTTTTCCATAATTCCATTTCTGCCCCAAAAGTATTTGAATTTAAAAGATGTCTCATATCAACCCAACAAAATAATCCACCGTTACTATTCAAACAACTTATTCCGGCCTCACGTAGGCCGGACACTAGCATTTCCTGTCGTTTTTTCAACCGCTTCTGATTCTCGAAAATATAATTTTTCGTAAACTTTTTGTCTGAAAGTAATGCAGCTAACAGATATTGTGTTTGCGATGAAACTAGTCCAAAACTTGACATTTTTGTCGCGGCTGACACAACTAATTCATCATTGGAATAAATTGCTCCTACGCGAAAACCCGGGAGACCAAGATCTTTAGAAAGACTATAAACAATATGAACTCTTTTCCATACTTCATGAGCTTCCAAATTTTTTTCCTTTAGAATTTCCATGATGCTAATGAAATTTGGGGAGCGAAAAACTGTGCCGGAATATATTTCGTCACTAATTAAATGAATACCCTTTTGAGAAATAAAGTTGATGAGTAGATTTAATTCATTTCTACTCATTGTTGTGCCTAAAGGATTTGATGGGTTGGTGACCAAAACTCCTTTCACTTTTAAGTTTAGGAGTTTTGCTTGTTGATAAGCTTCTTCCAAGGCTGATTCGGTAATTTCAAAGTCATTTGAACTCGTACATTGGATCGGTACAATTTCAACTCCAGTTCGCCATTTGAGATCTCTATCGAATCTGAAAAAAAAAAATTAACGTAAGTTTCATGCATGAAGAATGAATTAAGAAATATCTTAAAATTACGGTAACATGGAAAGTGAAAATTAAGGCAGCTTATAAAAATTTCGGTATTTTAGTAAATATTTTTTAAAATAGGGTATTTTTGTAATTTTATGTCGAGAAGGAAGTAATTAATTTAAATTACTTACCCTGGATAATATGGGGTGGGAAGGAGGAATGCTTCTCCGGGTTCAGCTAGGCAAAACATGAGTGATTCATTTGCTGAGGTTGCTCCGGCGGTTAGTACTAGGTTGTTTGGATTGAATGTTACTTTGTTTCCTCTTATTTCCGACATGAAATCTACCATTGCCTGAAAATAATAATCAATCATAAATTTAGACACAAACGTATGTATTGTGATATTACAACTTAAAGTAAAAACTTTATGAGTTACTATCATTTTCTATTGACTGTTTCATGTAAAAACAAAAAAAAGTACAGTAAATTTACTAATCAAACTGATTATTATTATGTACCTGTTTAAATGCTGGAAGGCCGTGATAATCTTGGAAAAGAGCTAACTCTCTAAAAATGGATTCGCCATTTCTCCTAAACCCGGCTGCATCTGGATTTTTGGCTAACCATGATTCGAGGAGATCAAAAGAAAGCTGCAAAATTAAATAAAAATAAGAATCAACATTGCAAAAATAAACATAGAATTTTTCTATAAAAACAACATTAAAATTTTAAAACTAACCTGATTTTCAGCAAGACCCATTTGAATAATTCCTTTAGGATTCTTAATTTCGTCATAAGGATTCTTCTCATATTCTTGCCAACCCAAAAAATATGAAGAATCTTGACCATGAGAATTACACGTAGCTTTTGTCGATAACATCTTGAATTTTCTGATACCAAATTATGAAATTTTTTAATTTTTTTGAAAATCAAAGAGAGAAAAAAATTGATTGATTGATGTCTTGAAGATAAAGAATGAATTGATATTTGGTGAAGATGAATATCGGCATATGAATGATTTATATAGAAAATTTGGAAACTAAGGAATGCCATGTCAGCATGAAAAAGACACTTTTTTTATTATGGAGACATAAGGGATTTGTTTAATAATTTAATTTTGTATTGATAGACAAATATTAATTCAACTCTCTTCTCTCCACCGTCCCTTACAAATCCCAATTTTTCTTACACCATGTTCTTTTGTTTAATTGTCTCTACTCATAATTTGTTTTTATGTAATTTCCTCAAGAAATGATAATTTATAAAATTAAATATTGTCTATATATCTAACATTTATTATATGTTATACAGTATTATTTAGATTCTTAAATTTTGTTGCATTCTATGATAATTAATGGAGTTTGATATTCCTAACAAAAAATTATATTTAAATTTTAGTTGTTTAATTTAATAACAGATTGTACAACTTTTAAAAGTAATTGTCGCATGTTAATTGGATTGTATATTTTTATATTTTTAAAAATAAAAAAGAGATTTATAATTTTTAAAACTTGATCTCAATAAATTATACGAAATAGTAATTAAGATTTAAAAATAATCATAACAAAATTCAATACAATCGAGTACAATCAACATATATGGAAGGTGTAGCCAATCGGTGAAAGAGGCGCGTGGGGTTTGTAAATTTCTTTCAAATTGTTAATAAAAATGAAATTAAAGAAAGAAAAAAAGGAGATTAATGTAGAATTTGAATAGAAAAGGAATACCGACAAGAAAAGTGAACAGAAAATGGCTAAGGAGACCCACAAAGTCGATGGAAAATTGGACCATAGGGCTATGCTGCTGGTCCATATGCTCCCTCTTTCCTTTAGCCCATTTCATTCATGTCGGCCATTCGCTCCTCTTAACCCTCTCCATTAATTCTTCTTAATTTCTTTTTTTATTTTTATTTCAACCTTTTTAGTTGGTAATAAAGTCAACCTTTGTAGGAGAAACAAAAATATATTATATCCTAACCAAACATATATACGTTTATACTTCCATGATTTTTCTTAAATAGATTTTTAATAATTAGGAAATCATCTGAACCCAACGGAATTTGACCATGCAATTGTTACTTGACTAACCAGGTGAAATGTTTACTCACTTTACGAGTGCACGACACCCAGACAAAGGTGATCAGACTCAACTTGTATTCAATGACTCAGTGGTCCGTCGCTTCATTAGTTTGCTTTAACTAAGGATATGCATAAATAACTCGTACTATCCGCACTCGGATTTAGCTACCTGATTTCAAAGTGTAAATATATAGTTATAATCAAAAGGGAGAAGACAAAAATAAGGTGAAAATTACAAAGTTTGCTTGAAGTCATAAACAAAGATCTTTTTTAGGTAAAAAAGAGTGATTTTAAAAGGGACATGAAATCTCTATTGTTTTTGGTACATTCATGGGGTCAGTAAGCTCCCTGATTTGGAGACTCTTTTTCCCTCTTTTTAGCCTAATTTTTTTTTTTCTTTTCTGTTTTTTTTCTCTTGTTTAAAAAAGTTTTTTCGAAGATGTAAGTGAAATATCACAATCACATTGTTTAAAAAATTAATACGGTTTTAATTTAATTTGAATTAGATGGTCGGAAAACCTAGCTAGATTTTCCCTTCATTTTCCTTTTCTTGACTCATTCAAATTTTATTTTATTTTTGACTATTGAATTTTGTTTTCATTAATTAATTTTGATGGTCAGAAATATATATTAATTATTATAATAAGCCTTAAGGGGACCATTGGTCACCCATCTGCCCCCATCAAGCCATATGAGGTCCTTCACCTTATGACCCACAATTCAGATGCCTAGATGAAGTCTCTACATAATATATTTCCTAATCATAAAATTTAGTGAATATTTGAAAAAATTAAAAATAAATAAAATCAACCAATATAAGGTATTTTTTTATGCACACAACACTATTACATTAATTTTCCAAATTTTCTTTCAAGAAATTTTTTTTTAAAAAGATTCATTGTTAAATTCAATTCAGTCCAGATCAATTCAATTTATAATTTTGATTTCATATTATTAAATATTGACGCGTACTACGTGAAAAAATAAATTCGAGTTGGAATTAAATTAAGATAAAATGTCAACAATCAATAATGACCTGTAAGGATGTAACATATCTTTGGACTTACATATATGTATAATGAGGATGAGATTATCTTAAAAATTTGGGAGGTACCCAGCTCATTAATTAGTTCAATATATCTAAAAAAATCCAAATAAAATGGCTATATAATGCAATTTCAACTCTTTTGATAGGGTCCACATTTATTCCTAACATTGAAACAAATAGGGTTTATAGCTTTTATTGCTAAATTTGTTTGATTTGATGCAAACATTGACAATTTTTGGATTCAATTGAGACAATCAAAAACATGATGGGAAATTTAATCTCTATGCAATGCAGCTTATTATAGACATAATTTTATCTTTTCAAAGCTGTTTTTGCTTAGAATCCAATAGGAATTTTGTCCTCAATCCTATAAATGTCTAGGAAATTTTGCCCTAATTTTACATGGTTAAATGGGACATAGCCTAATTAGAGTAAATGTATTAATTTGACATTATAAATCTTATATGTACATGTGATCCTCAGTTGTTCAATTGGTATGTGGTCCTAGGTTCGGACCCCGCCTACATTCATGTGCGTGAGTTTAGGGTAAAGATTTTAGACCCTTTTTCAAAAAACTCTAAAATTTCACAATCCTAATTTTTACATGGTTAAATTCGATCGATTGCCTAATTAGGTATATGTATGTTTATGAGGAAATTTTGTGTTTGTTTATATGGGTTGTCACCCATTTTGTATTATTTAATACGTACGTGCACGTATATGTATATATCAATCGGGTCACATCGGTATAAAAATTAGGTTAGAAATTTAAGACCCTTTGTCAAAACAAAACCCTAATTTAGTTTGAAAGAATAATAGAGGCATGCAGCAGCCACGTGATTTGTAGTAGAACAAGGGTTATTAGGGCATGTGAAAGGGTCATTAAAATGCTCCCCAACATACCCTAAAAACATATATATGTAGACTCAAGGGACCATTATAAGTCATTTTATTTCATAGGTGACACCTAACATGATGCTCACGTTAGTCCAATTCTTACATAATATTACTTTGTATTAGACACTGTTATGGACCATTTTGCTTCCTTTATTTAATGGTGTAGGACCCTTATTGATTAACCCTACTTCAATTCTCTCTATAGGAATATTGATTGTTACACATAGACATATACTTACAATTTAGCTTAATGATTTAAGGTCAACGAAAACTACACTTACCCACTTCGCTCAATTCGTAGAAACATAATTTGTACAAATTTATTATGCTAATACAAATGGGTCAGTAAGGATAAATCCCATTATCCTATATTACAGTGAAAGATTGGATATTTTATAAGCTGACAAGAGATTTTAGGGTTTCTAAGCATAAAACCTATAAATCTATTCGATGAAACCCTAGGAATTACGGTTTTAGATATATTATTAATCTATTAATCACCTTCTGAATTTAATAAAATTCGAATATATATTATATCATTGACTTTATAATATTTAGCGGATGCAAAAATTCAAGTATTTCAAATGTCAACCTTTGATATAGAGTCATATTATGATTCATTCTTTCATAGAGTTGAAAGGGTACGTAGAAAAAGTTTAGTCAAAGCATCAAGAGTTTTCACTATTTCCACATGGAAGTACGAAGTTATTACAGAGCTTAAATAAGTGTAATCAGTTTCTTGGTAGGATGAAAACAAAAGGTTAAGAATTTTCTAAGATGTTTCAAAAGTATATATTTTACTAAATTATGTTTCTTTGGTTTTGGATTATGTCCACATTTGAGTGAAAATGTTGCTTTCAATAGAAGATGACACAAGTAGCATTATTTGAAGTAAGTGCTTGCCCATTTGAGGATATAGTTTCTTATATATATTCATTTAATTTGGTACCCGAGGTAGTTTATATCAACAAAAAAAAAGTCTCGGGTTTGAACCTCGATATATTTTGTGAAAAAAAAATGCTTCTATATATTCAATAAACATTTATAGTGTTTGATTTTTCTAATTTAGAAAATGTGAGAACTAAAAGAATTGGACAAAAATAAATTTGTACGAATATTTTTTATCAAAATAAACACGTGACACATCCTAAATTAAAATTTAAGTAAAAATGAATATAATAATGGGAAAAACAAATAATTCAGACAAAATGTACAAATTCTAGTTGTTGAATTATGAAATTTCAATTTATTGTATCATCTAAAACAAAAACTTCTCATCAAAGAGTTTCAATGACCATGACTTGTACGCAAGATGTTACTCTCATAATGTAGTGACATTTTGTATTATTCTTAATATAGTGATATATTAAGAATTAGATGATTACAGGTCGACTATGAGTCAAAAATTTAACGACATATTTGAGTCCCATTTAAAATAAAATGAGTTTTATATATGGTCTCATCATATTGAATAATACTCAATTTTGAAATTAGACACCTTAACAGATAATTTTATTTAATATAGTACAAACATCCTTAATAAAGAAAATAAAAAAATTTACATAATAATAATATTGAAAGAATCAATTTAGTCCACATATAAGTAATTGCAATCTTGGTTCTTTTTTTTTTTTCCTTCAAAAAACAAGAATTAAATGAATAATTTCTTAATTTTAATAGTTACGTACCAATTATTGATAAATTATTCAATGTAATTTATCCTTAAATAATTATTTCATCTATTTTCAAAAACACTTAAAATTTTTGAATTTTTTCTCATATTTTTATATTTAATTTGTTTTATTTTGGTCTCATGCATTAAAATAAATGATCAAGTCTTAACAGTTAAGCATGCAGTGTTTTTTTTTTTTACATAAATGTGTGCATGGGATTGATCCAGCCAAACATATAGTGAAAGTGATTTTAGTTTTTTTAATATATTTTCTTACATTTTAATGCTCTTTGTGTTTCTTCATTTTGACTTTTTTACACAAACTCTTGGGTTTGTTTGACTTTACAGAAATGTTAATTTATTTCTTCCATCACCATCACCAGCTCAGCTTTTGACCTTTTATCGTGATAGTGAAATAAGGAAAGAAACTTAAAAGATATGGATTCGAATTTAACGATAACGTAGGTTATTCGTGTTGTAGTTTGAAGTTGAAATTTTATTGGGTTTATGATAATTTTTCGATTATTAATAAATTTTTTAAAAATTTATCGAGAAAGAAAAAAACACATCAGAATGGGTGTCTGGGAGGCTCAAAGGTGGCCCTGGACAGGCTGACACAGTGCAACTCATAGGTGCAGCCTGTTTTGTGATCATGATCATTGATATGTAGCCCAATGTAACACAAATTTTTTGATGGGTCAGGTATGTTAATAGCCAATATATATGGGTCCAGACCCAGAGAAGCCCTTCATATAGCAACTTGCCCCAAATGACATGTTCCCACTTGCTTTATTTTGCAAGATAATCTCAGTTAGTTTAATTAATAAAATCTATTATTGTCATACCAAAAAACCCGATTGATCAAATTGCGCCCATATTTGGGAGGGAGAGGGCCACGGTGAAAAATGGAACTGCCCAAATGGGCCATGTAATATAGAGAATTATGGGTCACAGACTTCATTGTTGCATAGAGATGAACAAAATATACTTGAAGGGACAAGAAATATGAAGATGGGCAGGGAGAAGGGATATCAAATCGAGAATTTAGGGATATGTGACAATTCTCGAAAAGCAATCATCCTTATTTTTCATTGCAAAATAACAGAACAAGTTAGATGTACACAATTCTACCATATCTATCATGCCACGGTTAGAAAAATGTACAATAATATGGTGTAAGCTTTGGTTTTTGGCAAATTGAGAGATGAATAACTAAAACACGAAAAGAAACACTTAACATTAATCTTATCCATTAATTAAATTAATAAAAATCCAATCTAATGTATAATGTTGTTACCAAATTGAATAAGCCGCCATAGAGATGCTTCTATACTAAAACTGCTTCTTTTCATGAATTTCGAAAAAAATTTACTAATAATAAAGCATAGCACATCAAGGGTATGAGTTAAGGTGGAAAACTTGGCAGCTTGGTTTGTATGACTTTTTCAATGCAGCTTGCTCGAACTTCTTAATAGCAGCTTCATTTTCTTCCAAGCTTGTCTGAACAAAATAGCGTACCCACCAAGACGAGCTCCTCATTTTTGCCTTCACAAATAGAATATTGCACATCAATATGAGAACTAAAGACAGTTGACAAAACAACAAAGAACATAGTACGAAAAAAAAAAGCGTCAACAATGGAGCAAGCACTGATGTAGGAATCGAGACCATTTGTGAATTGAAGTTTTTGATGGTTGGAATAGTGAAAAAATATTTTTGTGTATGCATCTACTAATTCTCTTCTTACAATGTTTCCATCTTCTTTAAATTAAAACTTCATGTTGATCTTTGTAGTCACACAAAAAAATGACATCAGTCAATTTATAAAAGAAACGCAGCAAAAAATGTTACTTAAAGGTTTTGAAATTATGATTCACGTATTAACGCCAATGCCAATGCCAATGCCAACACCCCCTCTTAATCTGACCTGGGTAAGTCTGATATAATTAAAATTTCTAGTCGAAGGGTGTTATATTGAAATACATACTAAATCTAACTAATTAAGGCAGAATCACATTATATAAGCAGCAGATAGTA
>JAYMTB010001716.1:0-10386 GCA_036897585.1 Francoa sonchifolia | reverse complement strand
CAGGTAAAGTGTTGTAGTTTATTGAAAGTTGGAATTTTTGTTTGTAAAGGAATGATTTAGTAACATTTATTGAGTTTTTATTTTCCAGGAAGAATGAAGGGAAGGAGAAGAACGTACAAGCAAATGAATAACAAGAAATTTTAAAGTTATAAAGATTGAATTTAGAGAAGAAGATAGGATAAATTGATACATGTAAGAGTTGAATGATATTCTGTGGTTCATGTTAAATATTATAATATTCATAGATAAAAACAACCCATAATTGCTCAAAATATGTTTATGTTCTTTGCAATTTCAGTTAAATCATTAATTAAGGAATAGAAAATGTATATAACTTCTAAAATTACAAATATTCTTTTGGATTTGGAGACATTTAAATTAACCAATCTCTTAGTTTTGAACTGAAAACTCTTAGACGCCAAACAGAGTATTTTCTTCTAAAAAAACTCCTTTATATAAACTCCAAAACTGTTCAATCTTTCTGGGTATTTGAGTTTAATGGATTTTGATCATAGTTTTCAGACTAACATCAAGATGAACATAGATGCTAATGATGATGCGTTTTATGCTGAAATTAGAAGACAGATTTTGATTCTAACAGTAGATGACAATGATGATAAAATTTATGATGGGTTTTGTTCAACTAAAGGTACGAACTTGATTAACTCGAAAATTAGAGTAAATGCTGCAATCCAGCCCGGAAGCTGTTTTAATTGGTGGGTAAAGGCGAATAATAATTCAGTAGCAATAGGGATTATGAATTTGCACAGTAATGGTAATGGAGCCGGTGTTTTCATCCCTCACATTGTTAAATCCAGAAGAAATGGTCGGGGTATGTGCTCTAGTTTATTGAAAGCTTGAATTTTGATTCGTAACTAACAAATTCTGAAAAATAGAATTAGTATCATTCAATGATCATATATTTGCAGGAAGGATGAATGGAAGGAGAAGTCGGTACAAGCAAGTGAATAGCAATAAATCTGAATAATATAGATAAATGCAGACTAAGTTACAAAGTACTTATAAATTAGGATCATTTGAACATAGACACACTTGATTTTTCTCAATCTATATGTAAAGTTGATTCATCAGCAATATAGTATATTATATATGGTGGAAAAAAAAATATTAGCATTGTAATTTGGTATTCATGTTAAATTTTTTGTGGTGCGATACTCTATTTCGATTCCAATTGATCAGTTTCATAAAAAATGAACCACCAGTAAATAACAAAGTTCATGAAGAAATTTTCAACATATGAGGATAGATGTACTGTAAATTTAATTACACTATGCATTAAGTAAATATGTCTTGAGTTATCAAAGTACACCTTGTATGTGGCCGTCAAGTCGATTTTGAGATAATACTTCCCTCGCTCGTGCACTCCTGTGTTGAAGACGTTGGTGTAGCATCTCCGACATTTGGTTGAAAAATTCTGCATCCCATCTCTGAATTAACAATGGGTCTTCTGCGTAACAGATATATATGGATGTCACGGCACTTTCTACCACGACCATGGCCTGTCCCACCTGTAATTAGATATGCAAAGCCATTTAGCTAATGAGCAGCAATGCAAAAAAAATTTGACATGGTTCGAGTAGACAAACTTACCAATACCATTCCCATCAACATTGCAGTGGACCCAACCATAATGAATCTGTCACTTGATCTGTACCATGCCCAAACACCTGAGCAGGTTCCTGTAATAAGCCCACCCAAGATAGTTCCCATCAATAGAACAGCTCCGGAACAATCATAGGCAACAAGTGCTTCAACACCAGTTGACTGGAATAACTCCCAGGCATCCCTTGCTGAACGATTGAAGCTTTTACCATTAACAGCTATCTGAAGGAAACAGAGGTTATAGATCGCACGAAAAATACAGAGTAATCTAGGAAAAGACAGCAACTAGAGGAAAACAGATTCTTGTAAAAGAATTGATCAGAGTCAAACATAGAGTGAAACATTTTCTAACAAAAGAGGTTACCTGAACATAGGCGTATTTGTTAAAGAATCGAACAAGAGTCTCCACAAGATGAAACAGGAAATCAACGCAGCAAAGCAGACACTCATTATTGCCAATCTTCGACCTGAATCCCCGTATCTGAAAGATATATTGAAAACCACCAAGCTAGCAAATTGTTGTTGTTTTGATAACATAAGATTTTACTTCTAAACACATCAAAATCCACAAGTCCAATTAATGAACCAGTTAAGAGAGAAAATCCTTTGCAACATTACCTCCCAGCGCATTGTCCTTATAGCAGCTGTAAAGAGTGAACCATAGCAAATGCTGCCAAAAGAAGTTGTCACAGCATGTCTTAGAGACTTCAGCAATGAATTCGGAGGCATGGATGTTGCTTCTTGACCACCATGGAAGAGAACAAGAAACACCATCCCAGATACTATAACATGAACAGTATTGCATAGGACAGCACCCGTCCAAAATAAGCTTACTGAGAACACCTGTATATACATACGATAGACTTCATTGGGATCATTGTATGTGGGATATAAAAATGCTACTCGAAAATGAGAACAGATGGAATGTAGAGCAAAACTTGCCAGCTCACCACAAGAAGCCACCACCGTTTGGCATCATCCATGTTTGAAGCCAAGACACCAGCTGCTCCAAAAGACCATAGTCCCATCCATAAAAGCATGACAACCATGAATACATATGATACTCTCATAACTTCAGAAAAATCCCATACCATCTTAACAGATTTTTGCAGCACCAACATGGTGAATGGAAGTCTGTAAGACAATATCAACATGATTCAAGTGGGTGAACACAACATGCTTCACATGAGATACAAACTTCACATATGGGAAAATAACAATTTTAACTCAACTTGAACGTATTGATATGTTTAGTATCTCAAGTTCATACCTGTCTATGACTGACATGACATATAAAAATTGTAATGCAGCCCCAACAGAAAATGCAACACCCCAGAAAAAACGTTCCTTCCAAAAACAAATGATGCTAATCACAGCAAGATAAGTGGTCAAAATATGGACTGAAAATTTCATCATTTGATTCGCTCGAGACCCAATCAGCAATAGCCATATCCAACCAAGAAAAGCCCCAACTCCACCAGCAACAGCATAAAGAGGCCAAAAATCTTCAGTCAATGCAATTTGATTCGGAGCATATCCGTTAGCGTATTTCTCAAGGTTAAGCCTGTCACTTTTCTTAAACCTATTGAGGCCAAGAACAGCTAGGGCGAACCCAAGAAGCACCAAGTGAATAAGAAATATTCCCAACCAAAACACATCGTGCCAATGTCTCGATGTCACAGGAGCCAAAGCTTGACCACCACCAACAGCGTTCCTCCCCACATTCTATACCAAAACATAAACGAAAAATGTTGCACATAGGATTGAAAAGCACAAATCTAATCAATAACAATTGAAATTAAGCACTAATAAACGGATTGAGTAATTGGGGATCATGAAGTTAAACTTGTTGATCATGAACTTTTACCACACCAACAAAAATGTTATAACCTGGAATTGCAAAGTGACTTGAATGTGAAGTGTATCAAAAAAGACTTGCATGTTGAATTGAACCAAAAGTGAATGAAATGACATAATTTTTATCCATAAAACTTGAAGTTATCCGCTAATAAACGAATCAAACAATTGAGGATCATGAACTTAAAATCATTAGACTGATGAATTACATCAAACCGCAACAAATCAAATTCCTCAACAGAGTGAAGTAAATCAAACATATCAGCCATTATAACTTAAATCAACACTGAATCAAACGAAAAACAGGAAACCGATACCTGATCGGCAGTGGCGGCCGAGTCAGAGGAAACAGACGACGACGAAGGGCTTTGAGAGACGTTCATGATGCGATCAATGGATTGCGATTCATAGTTCCGAGTCAACAGAGAGATTTAAAACTGTAGAGGAAGTAGAACGTGAAGACCGAGGCAGAGATAGAAACAGAGGCGTGGAAGGGAGGAAGGTCAATGGAGGATTAGGGTTATGGAAAAAAACAAGAGAGGGAAGGGTGCGAAATGGAATGGAAACTGAAACTTAACGGCTAAACGGACATAACATAGAAGAATGATTTGGATCGAAGCGAGGGATAGAGAAAGCCGGGATTACCCATTTGCCCAAATGATGGTTTGCGTGAGTTTCATTGTCCGAACGATGAGTGGTTTCTCCACGCGCTATAAGTAGCGAGTGCTGTACTTTTACTTTTCTAGAAAGTGTATTTAATTGGCTAATTCTGTATATTTTTATTTCTTTTTACCCATTAAATTAATGAATTAATTTATGGAACTCACTTTTTAGAAAAATTGAATTAATAGTTGATATAATTATTTTTTGTTTTAGATTTGTTAAAAAAAAGTTAATTAATGAGACCCAATTTGAGAGTGATAAGTGATTTTGGGATTTCCAACTGTGTAGTTATAAATGTTGAGTTACATAAATAATAAGTATTTGTTGAATTAGATTCCACAGTGTGATATGTAGGAGGAACTGTCTGTTGGAGTGTACAGTTTTGTACCTTCTCTTATTCCTTCATCTATATTCATCTTCACATATTATTCCAAATTATTATTATTTTTTAAATGCCACCCTGGCATTACCTGTATTTGAATTGGAAAATTATACATTTTTGTGAATTCAACACCAACTCCATACTTTTTGATTCTATGATTTATGAGTGGCTAATTTCTTATTATTCGCTCCTTACTCCTCCCTGCGAAAATAATCAAACAAGTTGTACTTTACCCTTTGTTCGTAACCGGATGATTTTGTGGGATACGGGTCGAATATGGATCAAAGAAGACGTACTGATTATTCTCGATCACAGGAGCAGTACAGACGTTTGAGGTGAGAAAGAAGGACCACTTGATTCCTCTCGTACGAAGAAGAATAGCAGCTCTCACGCGACGTATACTTGATTAGTTCCTTGATTTCCAAAATCGGGTTCTAGTGCAAAGGGGTCTGGATCACACAGAGGTATTGTCTATCTCTCTCGTGGTCTTTTGCTATCGGACGTATTCTCTCTGGTTCTCTGTCTTCAAAAAAAGAGATATCTATCTCTTCTATACAGTACTTCATCAAGGAGTTTTTATAGGAGTGACCATCATCACTTGAGTCACGTCCTGCAAGGGTTTGGCGGCTCTTAGCCCTATCTGTTAGTGAAGTTATTTGACAAGCATTTAATGCTATAAGACAAGCATTTAATGTTTTGGGTGCTGCCGGCCGCGCTCCGGCCACATCAATCCTTAGAGTGAATTATAATTGAGTAGTGATGCGACATATAGTCGGCTGAGGGTGAGGCCACACTCAAGTATTTCGAAGACTTTTAGGACTTCATTAGTATATGCCTCCAAGCGTCCGCAAGGAATCAGCGGGTTTAGAGTGACTAATGGTCCTCCTTCCTTTGAGGATGTCGTTTGTCCCCCCTAAACGCTCTCATTCTCTCAATCCGTCATGCCAAATACTTCATCTGTTCTCTCTCAGGCAGGACGCTCCTGTTGCAACGTCCCATCTTTCTTTACTTACCAAGTGGGCCGCTGGAACCCTGGTTTACCATCACCCTTACCAATTCTTCTGGATTTAACAATGTGTTTCTCCGTGAATTCATAATCCCTATTGCTATTGAATTATTATTCTCCTTTCCCCACCAATTAAAATAGCTTCCGCCCTGAATTGGGCTAATTATCTCATTTTTGAGTTCCTAGTGGTTGTGCTTTTATTTGCACAAAAATCGTATTCATCTTCATCATCATCATCATTGTCATCCGCAATCAAAATTAAAGTCTGTTTTCTAATTTCAGCATAAAACATATCATCACCATCTATATTTATCTCCATGTTAGTCTCAAAACTATGATCCAAATCCATGGAATTCAAATACCCAGAAAAAGGAACTTGAACTGAATAAAAATCGGATGGTTTTCTAGTTGGATTTTTTTATAAAGAAAATACTATGTTTTCACTTGAAACTAAGAGATTGGTCAGTTTAGATGTCTCCAAATCCAAAGAATATTTGCCAGTCAAGAGCTTAATACCCTATCTATTCCTTAATTACTTCATTAATTAATAATTAAGGACTGCTTTTTAAGCCTTAAACAGGTTCAGATAATTGGAATTTTAGCACTAATAAACCGTAAAAATCAATAATTTATCTTTTAAGACTTAATAAAACATCATATAGTTTTCCACTCTGAAAATGTGAAAAAAAAAAAAACAATTCAAAGCCATAAATTTACCTATTTCAAAGCATTTAAACTGTACATATTCAAAATATGCCAGTAAATTCAAAATGGTAAATTTAATCTACCGTTTTAACATTTATCCGTCACAAATTCCACAACAGAATTCCTTAAATCAAAACCGACACGTGTCCCTTGCTGCTGTACATTTCCAATTATTGACAGCGCCGACGACGTGGGCGCAAATGCAAAACAAAACGTCCCGTCCGAGTCAACCGGTATCAGGTAATTTTTAGCCGGTAACGTTAATATTTCCCCGTCACGGAAGTTAAACGAAACCGTCGGAACTTCCACACTACTCTGCGAAGATAAATTATAACACGTGTCAAACAATGCGACGCCGTCAGTTGTTTGTAAGTGCTCCGTGCTTTTAACGAACGAGTCACGAAGCGAGTTGTAAGAGTCCGTTTGTAACCGAGTCACGGCCGTTCCAGAGTCAATAATGATTCCACCGTTTCCCGTTTCGTCAATTTTGAAAGCCGATTCTGGAATTGAAAGTAACTCACCGCCGACGCTGAGTCCGGTTAAACCGAGGTAGTAAAATGTGTCGAGTTGAGAGTTGCGGAGTAACGGCGCTGTGATAGCGTTTGGAGGAAGTACTGAGTTAAACTCGAGAGTCGAGGCTGAGTCCGAGTCGCGATCGACGAGACAGTACGAAAACGACGTCGCATTTAGCTGAGAAGGAAAGGAGAGCGAGCCGCCGCCGAGTCCTAATAATCCAGCTGCGCCGATGAAAAGTCCTTCATTTGTATGGCCACAGCCGATGGCTATGTTATCAACTGAAGCCGAGCCGAGAGTGATGGTTTCGGTGACGAAATCGCCGACGGTGTACGAGCCGTCGCCGTAGGAGACTTCGTAGAGACACGAATCGTTCCGGCACTCAGTGACGTCGAGCGATTTGCATTGCTGAGTTTGGCAGGAGAGAGGCGAGAAGGAAGCGGAGGAAGCAGGCTCGAAAATCGGATCGGCTTGTTGGTAACATTCGGCGCAGGGTGCGCATTGTACCCAATTTACATCGCTACCAGTATCCAGTACCATGTAAGCCGGACTCGGAGGTTTACCGATTCCAACTCGGGAGAAATACTCACCGCTTCCTTGACTCGTTCCTGAAATAATCGGACCTTCAATATCCTCAGCACCAAACGCCATTTCCTCGTTTGAAGTATCAACTGGCTTCAGATCTGATTTAGAAATACGATTAATAGCGAGATCTAGTTTTGTTGTAAGAGATCTGACTCGGACTGAGTCACGCTCGAGTCGAGCTAATGTGAGTGATTTGTAGTCACTATGAACCGATTTGTGTATAGAGCTCCGCGAATGTAACTGTAACGAAAGCGAGGACGACGATTGGAAGCTCAAATCCTGGTTAATTTTAGGATCGAGAGAGAAAACATTCAAGGTTTTCTGAGTCGAACTAGAGACATCGAGAAATGTAGTTTCAGATCTCTGTGTAAGGCTTCGAGGGTGTACAAATGGTGAAACAGAGACGAAAACGAGGATACTGAAGAAGATAAACCTCATTTTCGTTGAGAAAGGATTCGATAATAATGGTGAGATTTGACGCAGTATTATACAGGGAGAGGAGGAAGAGAGTGTTAAGGCATTTAGTGAGAATCACGGCAAGCTTGTTGGGAGAAAATAATGGCGGAAGGAAGCTTTGAGTGAGCTGAATTTTAAAGGCGGAAGAAGCTTTGAGTGAGGCGAAAAAAGAGAAGGTGGGGTGGGGTTAGTTCTCGAGAGATGAATGAAAGCTTAGATAATGATGCTGTATCCCATTTTTAACGCCAGTACAAATTTTTAGTATTTTTTTTAACTAAATTATTATTTAATTTTTTTGAAATATTAAACTGGTTATGATCCCAATTTTAATTTAATTTTAGGCACTCTTTGTGTTTTCATGATTCTTACTTAGACCCATGTTTCTGTGTATTCTCTTTGATCCTCATGTTGGTAGAGGATTTCTATCTATAGATCTCAGGTTATATTAAGTAGGGAGATAATTTATTATAAAGAGTATGACTAAATGGTAAAGCATGGATTTCATTACTGTTAAGCATGAGCATTGAACTACAATATTTTTTTATCATTTAATGGACCCATCAAACCGTTGAATAATTATTGTAACACATAAAAGGGGAATTAGCCTTGTATGAGAAACTTCAGCTTCAAACCACTTCCCATCATCACCATTAAATCAACGTCAACTTTTTTTCCCTCCAAGATTTTGATCAACATCAACATCAATATCAATGTCACATAGAAACATAAATTATACTAGAGTTGGTGGCTTTTAAAATATGGTTAAAACAAAACTACTTTTTCAGTACTTCAGTAATTTTCCTTTAATAATTTTGAATCAGTTTAAAGTCTAATCAAATTAATTCGTCATAATTTTAGAATTTGATTTTAAGGTTCTTGGATTAGATTAAACTGTATTATTTTGATTCAGTTCCATTTTTAGTATCAATTAATAAAAAAAATTACATTCTATTCTTGGATTTAATTTGTTCATGTAGTAGTATAAATAATGGCCGGGGTGAGAATGTTTTTTTGAGTGGCCAGTCAAATTTTTTTTGTAATTATCATTTTAAATTTTCAGTTTTTTGATAAAATTTAATAAATCAGTTCAAATATTATGGTGAGTATAAATTGATATAATATATGGGTCGGCCATATCAGTTTGTTTGTGACCGGGAGATCCTGTGGGGTGCGGATCGGTTTGGGACCAAAGAAGATGTACTGATTATTTTGGGGTCCAGGAGCGGTACAGACGATTGAGGTGAGAAATAAGGACCGATCGTTTCTCTATCGAAAATCCTAAGTAACAGCTCTCGTGCGGTTACGTATACGCGATGCCTACTTTCCTTAGGCTCACTCGGGTGTCAAAGGTCGGCTCTATGATGGTGAATTTGATGAGTCAAAACGGTGTGGTCTCGTGAACTATGCTAGTATTTTACGTCTTTTTCTCTATATCTCACTATTTCTATCAGTCATTACCCGCTACCATATGAGGCAAAAATGTATTTATAGGGAAATACTTTTCGTGATCATTACTCGGGCCGCCTCTTTCAGGAGTTGGTAGTTTCCAACCCTCTGACTGTCAGTGTAGCTGGTAGCATTTAATGCTCAAGTGTGTCTCGCCGCACTTCAGTCAGATCAATCCTCAGAATGGGTCCCTACTGGCTAAGAGTGTGACAGGTGGTTGGTGGTGGGATAGGTAGGTAAGACACTCGAGTACTTGGGGATCTTAAGGTCATATCCGTATACGCCGCCGAATATCCGTAGAGAAAACGATGGGTTTGGAGTGACAGGGCGGACCTCCTCCCTTTGGGGGCGCCGCCTGTCTTTTCAAACGTACTCTTTATTTCAATCTGTCATGCCAAATACTCCAATTATTCCCTCCACTAAGCAGAGTGTCTGTTGTAACGCCCTACCCTTCCTTACTTACCAGATGGGCCGCAGGCGATCCTTCTGAGTTGCCTGGAGCGATTCTGACTTTGGGCTGTGGGCCTGTTAATTTATCTTCGGGCCGGAGTTTTACCAGCTTTCTTGAACTTGAATTGCTCTTTAATCCGGACTCGCTCATTAGACTATGGAGCTATTCGATCCGTGCCCTAAAAAAGGCTTTTACCAACCCATGAGAATAATAATATCTTTGAGCAATTTTAAAGCCATAAACATTATAAAATATAAAAATTACTTATTTTAATTTAAATTAAAATTTTAAAGTCCCAATAATATTATTAAATATCTCCGTTGAAATCTAATTACAAGTAATGTTTCCACAAATATTTAAATTAAATCAAAATGAGTAAAAGTTAATCTAACCGTGGTAATTACGCCACTTGGCATTCACCAGTTCGATCAAATACTGTTTCCATTTCAACGCGCCCTCACCAACGGGTGAGAATCACTGTGCTCAACTTGGACTCCATAGCTGTACGGTCACAAAAGGAAGCATATTCTTCTTTAGCCTAGATTCGGAAATTCCACGTTTCAGCGAAGAGTCAGAATCAAGTTTCTGCTCCATTGCTTTTGTATTTCTCTTCAGCGTTAGGTTTTCTTGCGACTGAGCGAAGATGAGCTCGGTTGTGCAGGTGAATGCTCTTTGAAATCAAGTTTTTAGAGTTTAATA
>JAYMTB010001715.1:0-10386 GCA_036897585.1 Francoa sonchifolia | reverse complement strand
TAAGTTATATGATATGATTCTGTGTTAGTAGATCCACTTCTTTTATACTCTCAAAATATTTTCTTTTTTCAAAGTAGCAGAATGAAATGCCTAGAATTTTTTATGTAGTTTTGTTCACTATAATTTCAAGATTTTTAACAATATATCATGAAATCAAACCTTTTCCACTATGTCGGCCAAATTTTGAAAATTTTCACGAGTTGCTTACTTTAAAACCCCCTAAAATGTTTAATTATTTTGAAGCTCAAATATAAATATTTTTTGCAATAAATAGCACTAACTTTTTTATCGTTCTATATAGTTGCTATTATCATTATTAATAATTATTTAAAACTGCTAATGATTCTTAGTTAACATAGATGTATTTCTGCTGATAAAAATGTGTATTAGATGGTTCAAATATGCTCAATTCATAATGTTTGATAATTTTTTTAATGTTTTTGAGAGATTTAGGTAGGCCTTACATTATATTTTTATCAGTTTCCCATTTGCCCTTCATTTCTCGAACTTCTATGGAAACTTATCATTTTAAATTTCTCGAAACACACCATTATACGAATTTGAGTTCCTTGGTTAGATCATCTATTATCTTGATGAATCTTAGCCTAATGTAGATCATGTTTTTTTCAAGACAATCGACATATTTTTTCTCTTTTTCTACTCTTGTCTAGCATTAGCAGCTGCTGGCCAATATGCTTTCTGTGTAATCATAGGGCCCTCACATAGTGATTCCTTCTTAACATGGCTCCTAATTTGGTTGACTATTTCCCTCTTCTAAGACGTTGCTGTATTATAGGTAATGTAAATGGACAAATTTTGTCTATTGGACCTTCTGAAGAGATAGCAGACCATTCTGCTTCTGATTCCCAGTGTCATGCTGTGGGCTGCAAGGCTGGAAGTAAGATGTGTTGCTCTGTCACGCAAGCAGAAAACTCACCTTCAACAGTGATACCTTGTGATATATGCTGTAGTGAACCTCGGTTCTGCCGTGACTGTTGTTGTATTCTCTGTTGCAAGACAATTAATTCGGCTTATGGAGGTTACAGTTACATTAGATGTGAAGAAAAGGTGGGTGAGAGTTATATATGCGGGCATGTTGCTCATTTGGACTGTGCTCTTCGATGTTACTTGGCTGGGACAGTTGGAGGAAGCATTGGATTAGACGCAGAGTACTGTTGCCGTCGATGCGATGCAAGGACAGATCTGGTTTCACATGCTAACAAAATGTTAGAGACCTGTGAATCCATTGATTCTCGCGATGCCATTGAGAAGATTTTAAATGTTTCTATATGCATTTTACGTGGTTCTCAGAAAATGAATGCATTACAATTGCTTAACCGTATTGAATCGGCCATCACCAAGGTAAAACTGATCCAGAGTTACAGATTGCAATTTTTTTCACTTCTGCAGAACTTTTATCACTTAGTTAGGAATTCTAAAATTGGTGGTATTTAAATTCGATAACCAGCTTAAATGTGGGGTGTATCTTGAAGATATCTGGAAGTTAGAAGACAACCTTTCAGCTTATCGCAATGGTAATTTTCTGAATCCCAATGGAATTAATAATTGCTAGACCCCTGGATAAGTTTACTTTTTCTTTTCATTTGCCATATTGGGTATATAGACTTAGATTAGTTGAACACTGCCAGAAAGGTGTACGTAGCTAAATCTTACATAAATGTTTCAGATATGGCATATAAGCATTATATTTTGAACTGTCCATACCTGCTCTCTCTCTCTCCCTCAACTGCATATTTATAACATATATTTCATTCATAGGTGTCTCTGATCATAAAAATGCTGCACTGCAAGTTGTAACTGATCAGATTGAATTTGCGCAACTTGAGGATGAGATTGATCAGGTTCTCCAGGCACTGAAAAGTTCACAGGAATTCGAATATAAACTTGCAGAGGAATCACTTTATGCTCAGAAAAGTTATCTGCGTAACCTGTACCAGCAACTCGAGCAAGAAAAGTCCGAACTAGGAAATCTCACATCACCCAGTGAGAAGGATGCCTTACAGAATGTGGTCTTGAAAAGAGTTGATCAGATAAAACGTGAAGTCTTGAAACTCAGGGATATGGAAGAAGTGGCCAAGGGATTCGGACAAACCTCTAGAAGTATCCTGAAGAAGCACTTCAATTTTGGAATTGATGATTAGATTCAACGGCATGAAACTAATGGTTTCAATGTACCAGTAGTTGTCATCAAAATCTAGTATTGAACATTCTTCATGAGATTAGCTGACCTCAGGTACTTTTTTGAAGTTATATATTCTCCGGTGAATGTCAAAGATAGGATGTTCTTATGCTTTTGCAGATTATGCAAAAGGGTGATTTTGCTCGAGGAGGTGCTGCGGTATGAATATGTTTGGTTTACTGTGTATCATAGGGAGGGAAAATTTGGTAGATTGAAAGACTAATGAGTGAGAATTCGTGAAGGAACGGAAGGAAAACTTATGAAATAACAGTCCGGAGTTGACTTGATTGTGATAATGGATAGTGTTTAAGTAGGCTGTCAAACTGGGCCGATATGTCAATTGGACGGGTGAAAGATCGGCTAGGCTGTATCAAGGTTGCAAAAACTTTGATACGGACCCTAGTTGAAGTCCTGTGGAATTTGATCGGATTGGATCAAGCTCGGATTTACCACGATCCGTCAATCGGACGTGTTAAGGATCGGGCGAGGCTATATCATGGTTGCCAAAACTTCGATCTGATTCTATTGGACCGGATCTATAGGGCTAGTCTGCATCAAGGTTGCCAAAACTTTGATCTAGACTAGTCCAAGTCCTATGGAATTTGAAAATCAAAATTTAGGCCATGTTTATTTGGAGGAACTAGAGTAATAAGAATGAGATTGCATTATGATCATGTTTGTTCGGGGGGAAATAAGAATGAGGATAATGAAATTTCATTCCGATTAGCATATTTTTTCCAAACAAGCTTAATCTATTTTAATTCTCATTTATCCTCATTGACATCTTTGGATATTGAAGGAATTGGGTTAGCTAATAACTACGGGAGCATGTTTACTTGGGTTGTTCAAATCTCATTCACATTATTTAGATATTTCCAAACAACATCGCCTTTTGCAACCCTATTGTCAATTGGATTGGCTAGCTCAAAGCCGATAGTTTAGCCCAATATAAGTAGGGCTAAGCTTTACTGTTTGAGTTTGTTTATATTTTTGAGGCCCAAATTTATATTTAGTCAAGCTTGAACGATCCTAGCTCATCTCGGATTATCATAGACAATATCAAAAATAAAATAATGTAAAAAATATATTCAATTTGAAGTGGACGAAATGAAAAAAAAATAAATAAAAAATATATATATATTTATATTTCTATAATTTTTATGAAGTATAAGGCTACACCTACATGATTATAGAATTTTGCTAATATGATAGATAGGGGTCAACCCTTATATTTGGACTGAATGAATAAATTGGATACGATTATAAATATTTATGACCCATATAATATCAAGCATTTATGACTCAAAACCCAAATATGAATTTTACACTCAAACCCGACCCATCAACCTATTTTACAAGCTTTATGTGAAACTCAAACTCAAATGACTTTTTAAATAAGCTCTAGCTTGAGTTTAGGGTAGGTCATAAATTAAATACAGAAGTAAAATTTAAATAAAAATTTGTAGAAATTTTTTTTCTAGTGTCAATAGTTGAAGTATGAATATATACGAAAATCTTCTATTGATGAGTAATATGGGTCGACTGCATAATGCTCGAACCTATTTTCATAATTTGATGGGTTCGATCCATTTAAAAACCAAATTTCCGAGTTAGCAATTTTATCAACTCTCGTTTGACATTACCAAATTACATATACTAAAACATCAAATTCTTGTTATAGTTTTATAATATTCTCTAATGTACAACATCAAATTCTTGTTGAACTTAATTTTCTAGGTGGTGTGCAACATCATCTAGTTTTTGACATTAATTACTATGTTACAATGTTCCATTCAATCTTCAAAATTCTTGGTGTTTTTGTGTCATCAAGTTCCTGTTTTGATTGAGCTAGATAAATACATGAATAAATAACTAATTTTTCAAACAACTTTTGTTTATTTTGAAAAGCTTCATAAAAGATGACCAACAATAAATCCAAATTTATAAATTAACTTTTTCCTGGCAACTTCGAAGCATTTGCATGACATGCCTAGGTGGAAGATGATGGTACAAAAAGGCACAAAAATATAATTCAAACAAAATAAATTTCAGAAAATCACTCTGGCCCTATCTGTATTTGAACATTGGGATAGCATGCAAACAATTTCTATCTTAACTACTAGACTATCCATCTGAGCTTCCTTCTCAACATATTCAAAAATCAGCTAAAGGGTTTAAAGAATTTTACTATGAATAAAAGATTAGATAATATCTATATTCCGAGAAGGATTAACACGATATATCTTCACATCTTTCTTTTTGGCCCGGAGAACATCTCAGATATCAAACTAAAGGGAAGGACAGGAATATAGCTAGAAAAGAAGATAGCAACGGTGAATTGAGACACTCAAATGGCATGATGTAACTAATCAATCATAACAAAGAAAGGGGGAAGGGGAGGGGACGTTCATCAAAAAGTCACAACTAGGATAAAAAGCGACTAAAAGGCATTTTAATAATACAAAGGTCGATTGTCATATTTAGCAAAAGCAGCAATGATGCTAGAAACAATAGTTTAAATGCCAAAAGTATGTAATATATTTAGGTCCAAAGATTAGATGACCATACATATATCTACTAAGTGGACCACATGCATATATTCTTAACGATTACGTAACATGGAACTCATTCTTGATATTAAAACATGAAACTATACTTTTTTTCTCACCCTGCTTGCTTTACTATATATAATAATTTCTATTAAGGGAAAGCAAACACGGCAAATATTGCATTATCTCAAGGTCAAAGCACTACATGCTATTGATAGAATAACCGCCCAATTTCAAATGGAATGTAATACGGTCCAATTGAATATAGAAAACAGGTTAGATAGGTATAGAATAGGAAACTAAATATGAAGATTGATGATTGACTTCAATTTTCTCTTCCAAATCAAAGTAGACCCCAAACTACTAACTTGGCATACTGTAATTCATCATCCTTATGACTAATCAAAACACCACGATCTTACGTTTTCATTGCTCCTGACAAGTTACCAACACAAATAACTTTCTTGACTAAGCATAGTTCAGGGCACGTCACGAAACTTAAGTTCAATTCCAAGTTCTGCTCAATAGCTCACAATTTGAGAACTTCTATTAATGCTCCTCATATTCATCAAGCATCAACTTTGAAGTAAAACAAGAACAGTTAATCCAAAGACAATATGCACAACAATAGTACTCAGTTCCTACTCTCGAGATTAACATAACTAATTAACACCTAAAAATGCTTGCAACAAACATGATAAAACAACAATCATGGTTAGAAACACAACAATGAAAGCAGTATCATTCTTGCCATGTAATGGAACCATAATTTCATCCTGATTAATCCAAAAAGGAGGCATATAAAAAACTAGGTTCAGCAACAACTTCAATACTAACTTAGAAACTAAATCAACAGCAATAAGCAATAAACAAAAGTTATTACTGTACAAGCACAAGCCTATTTCCAATACCTCTGAAATCTCCATTTCCATTTCCATTCCCATTCCCATCACCACACACCTTTCCTTCACCACCACCACCTTCTCCATCCTCAACATTCTCCACTTCCTCGCCCTTGGGCACAGTCACAACAAGCTCCCCATCAATGCATTCAGCACTAGCCAGCTCTGGCCGTGTCGATTCCGGCAACCTAAACCTCCATATGTCCAATTCAAGCTCACCCAATGACAACTCCAAAGACCCACTAGCCCTAACCACAATTTTCATAATCCCGGGATAAATTTCCACCATATGAGCCCTCACATCATTACCAATACAATCAGTCTCCACAATAAATCGGAAACAATCAGGATTTTCTTCAATCAGCACATCAGCATCAGACCGAAACGGCAATTCCAAAACCCGGCTAAATATATGCGGCAATCGACGAAGTTTCTTATGAATCCCACCACCACCGGCGAGAAGTCCCCGAGCTTCTTCAGATTGAATCGTCATGTTCCTCTTCCTAGGCATAGGATGGATCTTCATATTTTCACGATTATCAATCGAATTCGAAAACGAACAAACAAAAATTAGGGTTTGGGTAAATACTAAAAGCAAAATAAAAGATGCCCTAATGAAAAGCGAAGACCAATTTAGGACAGGAATCAAAATCCCAATCAGATTGCGATGTGAGGAAGAAGAAAGAATCATGAAAAGAATGGTGTGAAATTTGGTATTTAGCGCTTTTCCGTAGAGGGCTAAAGAGCTATGGAAAAACCCTAAATTCGTCAATGGTTATATGAGTGAGAGAGATTCGATGGAGTACGAAAAAGGGATCTTTTTTTTTTTTTTTTTTTATAAGTATGGGAAAAAAATGAGACTTGAGGAAGAGAAAGAAAAGGGATGGTAATGAAATCTGGCTTTCCGGTTTTGTAGAAATGCTAATGGTAATCACTTTCCTCATGTAAAGAGGAAATGGGATTGTAATTGCCCATTAATTTCTACGAAATTACCAATAAAAAACAATAGGGTTAATTACAATTTGACCCAAATATCATCAGTTCAATTTACTAAATATATATATACACACTACATTCTTAGTTTTGATATTTTTCATTGAGGATTGATATTAATTTTAACTTAATTTATTTATATAATTAATTGAATAAATAGATTTTTTTGCTTAGTTTTGAATTTGTTGTGAGTAAAAATTGTGCATTTGTAAATAATCAAAATTGGAAGGAGAAAAAAATAAAAGTATATATGAGTTTTTGTAAAATTTGGGTAATTACAGGGAGCAAATTGTAATAAATCCAAAGTTATAGAAAGTTACAAAAAAGGTTGATGTAGGATTTGGAGGTCTGCGTGCGTGTGGGAATGGGGAGAGGCCACGCCTTCGGATTGGTTGAGAGAAGATTGCAACGTAATAGGTGACGTGCATGGCATTTCTTTGTAAATATTATATGCCAAAATTGTATTCATACCCAAAACATGGGCCTCTATACACTGAAAATAGGAGGGACAAAATAATAATTTCAGCATAGAAAAATGACATGTGTAAAAAGAAAAAAAAGGTTAATAAAAAAATTATTAACCATGGTTTAATTGGTAGAAGAATTAAAATATAAATGATTGTGGTTGTAATGTTTCATCGATTGATCATAATTATTAACTAATAAGTTACAATTTGTACAGATTAATTATAATCCGAATTTTGGGATGACTGAATTACAACAACTCATTGAGAATAATAACATCTGAGTGGTGGATTATAACCACAATAATTTATATTTTAATCCTTCTACCAATTAAACCATGGTTAATAATTATTTTTTTCTTTTTACACATCTCATTTTTTTATGCTGAAATTATTATTTTGAACCCTCCTACTTTTACTTTTATTGTATATACACTTCCGGCAGTGTATACAAATGGAGGCCCATGTTTTGGAGTCCCTTTTGCATACACCACCACCACCAAAAATGGTTTTAAGGAGGGGTAAAATGACAATTTCACATTGGTCAAGGGTGGTGTATGTGTATGCATACACCGGTGGTGTATGTAAAAGGGCCTCCTCCCAATGAGTGGATTATGACCCCAAAAAAAGTTGAAGTAAACCTAATCGATTAGGTAAAAGAGTAATCGATTGAATTATACATAATCGATTATGTCAAAGGGTAATCGATTAGTTTTGTCATTTGAAAAATTTGTTATCTTTTTATTTGTGATTACAACAATTCAGTAGGGATTACAACAATTCAGTAGGGATTACAACAATTCAGTAGGAATTACAAGTCACGAATGAGCAATTACAACTCATTAGTGGGAGGATTACAAGCACCAAAAATCGAGTTGTAATCCTCCCACTGATAGCTCGTAATCGGGCACTGAGTGGTTGTAATTTCTACAGATGAGTTCTAATACGCATTTTCGGGATGGATTACTACAAGTATGTGGAAATTACAAATCATGAGTGGGCAATTACAACTCATCAGTGGGAGGATTACAACTCCCAAAAAATTGAGTTGTAATCCTCCCACTCATAGCTCGTAATCAGGCACTGATTGGTCGTAATTTCTAGAGATGAGTTGTAATTCGCATTTTCGGGATGGATTACTACAAGTCAGTGGGTAATTACAACTCGTCAGTGGGAGGATTACAACTCCCAAAAATTTCGAATTGTAATCCTCCTACTGATAACTCATAATCGGGCACTGATTGATCGTAATTTCTACATGAGTTGTAATCCCTATTTTTGGATTGATTACAACAAGTCAGTGAAAATTACAAGTCAGGAGTGAGCAATTACAACTCATCAGTGGGAGGATTACTAGCCCCAAGAATTGAGTTGTAATCCTCTCACTGTTAGCTCGTAATCTGGCTGAGTGGTTGTAATTTTTACAGACAAGTTGTAATCCCCATTTAGGGATGGATTACAACAAGTCAGTGGGAATTACAAGTCATGAGTGGGGAATTAGAACTCATCAATGAAATGATTAAACTCCCAAAATATTGAGTTGTAATCCTTCCACTGATAGCTCGTAATCAGGTACTGAGTGGTCGTAATTTCTACAGATGAGTCGTAATCCCCATTTTAGGGATGGATTACAACAAGTCAGTGGGAAATTACAACTCCCAAAAGATTGAGTTGTAATCCTCACACTGATAGATCGTAATCGGGCACTAATTGGTTGTAATTTCTATAAATGAGTTGTAACCCCATTTTTGGATCGATTACAACAAGTCAGTGAAAATTACAAGTCATGAGTGGGCAATTACAACTTATCAGTGAGAGGATTATTAGCTCCAAAAATCGAGTTGTAATCCTTCCACTAATAGCTCGTAATCGGGTACTGAATGATCGTAATTTCTACAGATGAGTTGTAATTCCCATTTTTGGGTCATTATATAACTGAATCCATTATCCGAGGTTCGAAGTCGAAATTGTGCGCTTTACCCCATGGTATGCTTCTATCTGCAATTCTTGAGAAATTGGTTGATGTTTCTGGGGAAGATTCAATTGAGAATGCCGTCTTTCTAAATGTCACCCGTGTTCATAAGATGGGTTATTCAGATGAGTCATGTGTATTTGTCTGCAAGATCCAACGGCGTCCTCCCCAAATAATAAGCGAGAATGATACGGACGGTGATGAGAACGAAGAGGAGGATCTACCGGTTAATCTAGAGCCGCGTACCAAAAGAAGAAATGATCCACAGTACGCCTCAACAAGCACACCAGAGGCTCAACCTACGGCTGGTCCATCTTCTGTTGCACCTCCTGATGGTTCCATCCTCTGTTTGCCTATACAAAACGATAATGTGGCTTTACGCGTGGATGAGCTAACTCAGGACAATCGCCGAATAAAGGGATACTTACAATGACTTAGTCAACAACAGGATCAAATCATTAAATAACAGGATAAAATCGTTTCAATGTTTGAAGAAGTCAAAGAGTTGCACAAGACATTCCTTCAGAATGTCACAAAAGTCATCGAAGGAGGTAGTCCAAGCAGCTCTAGTGGGTCACACTAGCATTTTTTGAAATTTTTCTCGCCTTTACTTGTACTTAGTTATCTTGTAATAACTCTTTGATATGTTATAAAGTATGTTCCAATGTTTGTTATTTTTTAAGTAACTATTTCATATTTTATAAAGTATGTGCACAATGTGGTTGTATTTTGTAAGTAACTATTTCATATGTTCCAATGTAATTCCCTAGTTCAGTTTGCCCATCCCTCAGTCACTGTATTCACATGTTATTTTGTACTAAACCTGTTTGTAAGGAATTCTGATCGAGTAAATTACATGCTTAGTCGATTATGGGACACGATATTCGATTAAATCTTCCATTAAAAATCAGGTGTTATATTATATGGAAGCCTAATCGATTAGGTCATTCATTGTATGACCTATTCGATTACATGAACAGTCTAATCATTTTGGTGGACCAATCGATTAGGTAATGAGAGTAATCGATTAGGATATTTGGATATTTAACTTATAAATTTCTAAAAATGAGTTGTAATCTGGTCGTATTTAGGATGGACTACATGCACTCTGTCATTGGAAATTACAACCGCTCAGTGGATAATTATAATTTCACTCCAGATTTGAAATACTTGTGCGCCATTACAAGTAATCAGTGGAGGTGTAATCGTATGTCATAATTACATGAAACCTAATCGATTAGGGAAATTTTGTAATCGAATAGATGACACGATATTCGATTAGAATTTACCTTAAAAGTTGGTGGTA
>JAYMTB010001714.1:0-10392 GCA_036897585.1 Francoa sonchifolia | reverse complement strand
TCTTCAGACTGTGAAAATTAGGGCTAAGTCTGATTTGGATGCGTTTCATGTTGCTGCTATGCGTGGTCATTTGGGTAATTGATCTAAAACTGTTTGTTAATTATTTCGTATTAATGTTTGGATTTTGAATTGGGTTTGTTGAATTTTGTTCGATTAGTCTTTTTTTTTGTGTAGATCAAGGCTAATTGAGTACATAGGTTGTTCAATTATGTTAATGTTAGTGTTGTATTTGAATCGTGATTTTAATAGATTAATTGAATTGTGTAGTATGATGAATGTGCTGAAAATATGTGGTTGAGACGATTGGGATAGTAATTTGTGGATAGATTTCAGTTCGATAATATAAGCATTGTAAGTTTTGAATTGGTGTCACTTATGTGTTGATAGGGATTGTGAAGGAAATGTTGGGAATTTGGCCCGAGCTTTGTCAGTTGTGTAATTCATCAAACACTAGTCCTCTTTATTCTGCGGCAGCGCAAGACCATTTGGATGTAGTGAATGCTATTTTGGATGCTGATGTGAGCTCGATAAGGATAGTGAGGAAAAACGGAAAAACTGCACTGCATACCACTGCTAGGTACGGGCTCATACGTATAGTGAAAGCGCTTATTGATTCAGATCCCGGGATTGTTTGTATAAAGGATAAGAAAGGCCAAACCGCACTCCATATGGCTGTGAAAGGTCAGTGCCCATCACTTGTCGAGGATCTTTTGCTTGCTGATCACTCGATATTGAATGAACGTGATAAGAAGGGTAATACTGCTATGCATATTGCAACTAGGAAATGCCGGCCAGAGGTACATTTCGATTAGCTATATATGATTTTCAAATGTGTGTTTCTTTGCTGATATTTGTTTTCTGTTTTTTCAGATAATTAACGTGTTGCTAAGCTATACATTTGTTGATGTAAACGCTATTAATAATGATCGTGAAACTGCGATGGATTTGGCTGATAAACTACCATATGGAGATTCCGCTTTGGAAATTAAGGAAGCGCTTGCAGAGGCCGGTGCTAAGCATGGCAGACACGTTGGCCAAGTGGACGAGGCAATGGAACTCAAAAGGACGGTTAGTGATATAAAACACGAGGTACACTCTCAACTCATTCAAAATGAAAAAACTCGTAGACGAGTTTCTGGGATTGCCAAAGAACTGCGAAAACTTCACAGAGAAGCTGTTCAAAACACGACCAATTCTGTCACAGTTGTTGCCGTTCTGTTTGCCTCAATAGCTTTTCTAGCTATCTTCAATTTACCCGGCCAATATCTAGAGGTTGGCGAAGCAGGGAAAGCTAACATATCTGACCACGTCGGATTCCAGGTATTCTGCCTATTAAACACCACATCATTCTTCATCTCTCTAGCAGTCGTCGTGGTCCAAATAACTTTAGTAGCATGGGACACCACGGCTCAAAAACAGGTGGTCTCAGTCGTTAACAAGCTAATGTGGGCAGCCTGCATGTGCACGTGTGGTGCATTTCTATCACTAGCATTTGTGGTCGTGGGAAAGAAAAGTTCGTGGATGGCTATCACTATAACACTAGTGGGTGTGCCAATTCTTATCGGGACTCTTGCAAGTATGTGTTTTTTTGTGTTCCGGCAGCGTTTTAGTTCGCTCTGCAACGACTCTCAGAGACGCATTAGACGACCAAGTAGAAGTAAGTCTCTGTCTTGGTCAATCTCGGCTAATATTTCGGACCTTGATGATTATGATTCGGATATGGAGAAAATTTATGCTTTGTAAAGATTGTAAAAAGTTGTATGTATTAAAAGAATAATATGTAATATATAGAATACTCGATATAAAATTATGTATACGTAATATAATACTCTCTAGTATCATACGTTCTAATTTACTCGATATTCTTGTGCTTGGTGAGTTTATACATATGTTTAGATTTTGTTTTTATTACAAAAAAAAAATCTCCCAATTTGTTAAAGAAAAAAGAGAACTGCATAGAGTGTATTTGGCCATAATCCATGAGGCGTGAGTGATGTACACGCCTTTGGTTGAAATACTTATTTTCTCAAAATCCATGAAGCGTGGCTTACGCGCGCGGGAAAGCTACGCGCCTTACTCAATTACTGAAAGCGTGGGGGAGGACCACGCCTACTCATTTGTATTACAAGAAATAAAAATATGAATTAAGTGTAACTGCCTTATGGGAAAAAGACAGAAAAGTAAATAAAATGGTTTAAATGGTTGCATGCATTCATGAATTCAACTTTTATTTATTATTAATTTCAAGAAAATAAATAATATTAATTACCCTCATTGTATTAATTAATAAAACTTCAAAATGTAATTAATGATTTGCAACTACTTTTTAGTGGCACTATGGTAAATATGTACCTATATATATATATATTGTGCATTAATTAATTATGTTTTTGAAGTTTGGAGCATTTTGGGAAATAAATTCATCACAAATTAATTCTACTACATGAATCAATGATTGACCTTTGTTAATTGCTGTCTTGCTCAATATTTTTTTTATTGAATTTATTTTATGATTAAAAAATAAAAAAACAAAAGCCTTTTTTGTCTTGAAATTAGAATTTCAAACCAACTAAACTTAACTCAAGTTTATTTTATATTTTTGTGAATCAATTAAATAAACTCATAAAAATTGGAAGAAAATAAATATATTGAAAAAACAAGAAATTCATTACATTGAAAGGAAAATTACAAAATTAACCAATGAAATGAAGAAAAACCCCACACAAAGGGCAATAAAAGACAATTTCAGGAGTGATTAAATAAACCAAACGCCCAAAAAGACAAGTACATGCAACAAGAGATGTATAATTTTGTTGATTGTTATCATTATACATATGATTGTTGTGAATTATTCTATTTGTATTATAGTTTATGTAGCACCCCATTAACTCGCACCACATCCTGTTGCTGTGGTGCAGTCCATTTCCTAGTGGTATACTCGGACGCAGATCAACAGCTACTAATCCAATCTGAGTGTTGATATAAAATAGTACTTCAGTCTGTAACAGTTACATATCAATACATTAGAATCAAATAATAAAAAAATTAATTAATGGGTATCTATATGGAATTTTTTTGTAAATCGGAGACTTGATCGGAAAATTATGTTTTTACCGAAGAAGGTGAAAACTGATAAAAAAAATCTCGCATAAATTTTTAATTAGAAAAACGCGTTTTCTTATAAAAATAAATGGAACCTCGAAATTGTAGAGACGCTCCCAAGGATAGGGCAAAGGTTGGTTAGCATCACCATTGATAATGAACTCCCAAAGAGATTCCATTGATAATGAAATTAAATTATTTTTTGGGGGAAAAAATAAGAAATTTGATGAAGAAAATGGAATACAATGAGGGTATTTATAGATGTAAAACCGAGTTAACTCAGTGCAACTCGGTTGTGTCTATCCGAGTTAACCCTAGCAATTTGTCATGAAAATTATGATTGTTAATCTATACATTAGACATTTGTAAAGGAAAATAAAAAAATTTGAACGGTTAAACTAGTCAACTTTGTGCGCGTATATGTAACGCGCTAAAGAGTTGAGAGTGATGGTGCAGTTTGCACAGCGAGTTACTTTCTTATTCCTTTTAGAGGTGTAAAACATGTGGATGCTAATTTATTAATTTACCATATATTCATGATATTCAAATTTTGGTATGCAAGAATGTGACTCTAAGTAAGGATTGAATTATATGGAAAAAAGTAATAATGTTTTTTATTTTCAAATATAGGAAAAATATAAAGAAAGTGTTACAGTATATGTATGTAAATTCAAAGTATTCATTTCTTTTTTGGATTTAATTTGAAATATGAGAGCCAAGTGATACATGCATATTGGGGCACATGATGGTTAAATTTTGGAAAGAAATTTATAATTTCATTTAGTTTAGTTTGTTTTAACCCTAAATTGGAAGACATTTTTCTTGGCCTAGTACAAATATTATGTCTCATGTTTTAATCAATGTAAGACATCATGGAAATAGTAATTAAATATTTTCAATCCAAAGCCATTATGCCTTTAGATGATATAACTAATGACAAAAAAATAATAAGCTTCATATTTTCTAAATATATTAGCTCATACGGTTTTTGATAAAAATAACATAACCATATGAGCATAACTTCTGATTACAAAAGGAAAAACAATTTGGCTCGGGATATCCCAAGCTAATCTAAATTCACAATCCAATTTTTCGCAGTCCAAATATTTGTAAATTCAACCGAATAAATCACTAAGATATACAATTTTACAAATTATACCAGATATCGTCCATGGCCCGGACTTCTACTCGATGATATTGAAGTAGGTCTATGCATATCTGACATTGGAGGATGTCGGGTTTCTTCCTGTCTTTGCACCTCCTGCGCATAGAGAAAGTACTATTACCTTACTACCAATATCTACAAAGGGTCGATGATAATGAAGTGGAATTCTTACGCAATTGTGCCTGTGCTTTTACATTCATACGGTGTTGCTGCTGCATTTCGTCAAACTGTTGTAGCATTGCAGCGAAGTTAATTCCATTACGTGGAAGATCAGAATCTTCGTTTATGTCACCATCCTCAGTAACTTCTGATCCACTACGCATGCGACGGAGATTTTGTGAGTAATGGTTGATTGAAGACGTTCGCTTGACTTGCTCGCCGTTGAACGAATACGAAGGTACAGTTTTCAAACGAGTTCGCAATATCTTAAAGGCAGCACTTTGCTGCATTCAGGTTTAAATGAAAGGTAAACATTCAAGAGTTAGACGAAAGTATGGAACAAAACTACCCACTACCCAGCAGGTAGCTTTAAATGTTGGGACATGGGAAAAATAAGTTAAACATCTGTTACGAAAATTTTTATCGAGAAAAGCAGATTATGCAATGGCATGGTCAAAGGTCTTTTGGACGTACCTGAGGAAGCAACATCAAAAGTCCATACAGGGCTTTTAACAACCATGTATATCTTCCGGGTTCAAGAAGCTGCAAGATCCAGAAAACAGTTCAGACGCTTTAATCATTTTGTAAATGTGAAAGATTAGAACTTTCAATTTCACTTATGTACCTGCAATCTAAGAGAAGCGAAGATTGGAGTCTCAAGCAACCGAATTAATTTGTCCAACTGGACCAAGAATTTGACATTTAAATCCTCCTCCACCAGAGACTGAATAACAACACTTGCATGCTGGTACGTCTGTGGAATCAATATCATGAATTATCACAACATACAACAAAGGTAAAAATTTGGACAACCAACATGAAAACATCTAATGTAGTGACACGGAGTGATAGAAATCGGTGGGAAGTTACATGGGTTCTTCTGTTGCATGCAACAACAAAGACAGTTCTAACACTCACCTGAGCTAATAAGCAAAGACTTATAATTGCCATAGGTGAATGACACCAAGAAGCATACAAAGAGACGAATAAGTCTTTGCCAGCTGCAGTCATCAATGATTGTTTCAAAAGATCTCGAAGTTCAGATAATTCTGAGGAAGTAAGTAAAATCAAATTCAAAGCCTGAAACAGAAGAGAAAACATAACTGAAAGGGTAAAAAAGGATGCAAATAAAGATTCTATTTAAGTTCTCGACTAAGTGACAGAACCTGAACCATAATAGATGCAAAATCCAGGTCAGCTTCTCCCTCCAGAATCATGGAGAATTCACGGTAGACCCTTTCAGCATCTAAAAGTACGCAAAGTTGACGGATTATCAAAGCCCCACGCCTGAAAGAAAGAAGCAAAAGAGTAATTTACAAAAGGAAGAAAGGAGAGATATAGTCACAGTTCACATTTGAGAAAGAGTCTGCAAGGCAAAATAAACAAAAAAACTCACTTCTCGAGAAGAGAATTATCGATATGGAAATTATGCACTAGGAACACAACAAGGTGGCGAAAGTGATGTGCATCTTTTGCAATGCATGCATGAACCTCTAGAACCAGGAGCACTACCTGAGGAGAAATCCACAATAGTATGAGATTATATATGTTAGGAGAACGTGCAAGATAGTCATACGCACACATATATAGAGAGAGAGATGAAAAACTTAAAACTAAGATGTCGGAATCAAGCTCAAATCTGCTTAATTTCATGCTAACAGCAAAACATTGCTCAAACATTACATTTTTAAGTTCAACTCAATGAGCATAAGAAAACAAAAATACAATCTCTTTTTAGGGGAAACCTTCAACCACAACATGCATTACAGAACATCATGAGCCTATCCCTAAGATCAGGAATGAGATGAACACCTATATATCTCCACAAAAGTAAGCCACATTTAGTGTAATAAGATGTATCCATGGTAGAAATTGTCATGATTGATTGTGTACATCAACAGGAATAACAACAATGATGAGAATGCAAAAAAGTTATACTGCCAATAGAAATTATAACTATGATGATAGAAAATATATTAATGCAAACAAAAGAATTGAAAAAGAATTTGCAAGATTCAGGAGAAAGATTACCTCGTCAGATGGATCTGATAGTGCTTTTAGAAGGGTATCAAATATGTCATTCAGAAAAGATAAGACCTGTTTCAGTCAGAAAGATAAAGTGTAAATATCATCCAAATAAAAAAGGTCTAAAATAAAAGGCACAATAATAAGTACATCACAGTCATAAATGTGCCTATGTAAGAAGGCAGGAGGACAAGAATACATATCCACCAAACATGGCCAATTACCTCTGCACGATGTCTGTTCAGTAGGGTTGAAATCCAGTGCAAAGCTTCAATTCGAGTAGCTTCCCATTCACTTGATAACTGCCTGATCAGTCAAAAGAGCCCATCAATATAAATGAAACTATTTAGAGTCCCCATAGGCACTTTCTCAATAGTTCTCTAAATGGTAGAAAACTAAAATACTAGTAATTTAGCCATTCCCAAGTTACATGAACTACACCTCCTTGCAATAGAGAGGATTGCCCCAACATCAAATCCTTCAGCTGGTTCAGCCTTGATTGCACGAAGCTCTTCATTGGTTTCACGAGCAACCTTAAATACAAAGAAAGAAACAATATGGTTAGTAATCCAAGATAATGAAAATTACAAAACCCAAAAATAATCAACTTACAACTCTGATCTTCTCTTCTTTATCAGATATACAGGGTAAAATGGCTCCCATAATATCAGCATAATAAGGCACAAGCTGGTCCCCGCCAAGTTTTACGAACTCATTTATCTGTATACTCAAGAAGCATAAAATAGAAAAATAAAAATGAATATAATTACGACAAAGCCTGATGTGCTTTAATATCAAGCAAAGTTTTCCGAGAATCTTATTGCCCGAATATTATAATCCTTGATTCAGTAAGATTCTCGCTGTGTGAAATGAGATTTCAATTCTTGTTGAAAATCTTGATAACAATGATATACCAACAACGAATTGAAGGAAAAACTTAGTCTTCTAACTTACCCATGTGATAGCCGTTAACCGAGTGAATTCATCTGGAGACGCGGCCCTCTGCACCAGTATTTCTGCCATGCGACCATAATCTACAGACTTCAAGAGTAGCACTGCTCGAGTCAGAAAATTACAAATGAACATAAAAACATTATTATAAACCTACTCTTTTTTCAAACCACATCAATCATATGATTATTAACATAATAGGGAAAAAAGAATAATAGGATTACATTTGTACAAGTTTCCTCAAGGAGTTAAGGGAGTATATTGTTACTATCATTTCTAGCAAAAAATAGTACTAAATGTGTAGAAGTCTTACTGGGGAGTTCTTGATTTCTTGGAGAAACTCTGAAAGAGCTGAATCAGCTTGTTGCCGTATTTCATGGCTAGAATCACTTAACATATTAAACAAACCTGAGATTTATCATCGTCTATAAGTTCATACACATCTAACAGCACAGAACAATTCAATAGAGAAAAAACTTTGGAGTTTGCAGAGAATGAATGTTTACCATCAAGAAAATCAGGAAGAAAACCCAGCATATCAATATCTGGAACGCTGTCTAATACAGTGATCCATCCCACCAAAAACTGGCGGACATAAGGATTTAGAACATTCATTCGCTCTCTCAATAATGGTATAAATTCTTCAATGCTACGGAAAACACATAACAACAATAAAAGTAATATTATTAGTTCAGTTAGGAAAAAAATCTAATTTTAATCTCAGCACTTACTTCCATTCATTTAAAAAAAATAAAATTCAATATCCGGAATCGTATGGGAATGATGGCACACCTGAATTGATCACTTTCAGTAACAATGTCCTGTGTAATAATTGTAAAATTTGAGAACTGATTTTTTGAAAAGCATTTAAAAGGAACTGGGTAGAAGAAGAATTGAGACCTTTACAAGTCGATCTAAAAGATGAGCAGCACTTTGTACATTAGCGTCTGAATCTGCTGAAAGCTTACACAAGGCATCAAAAATCTGATTGAAGTATATGATAAAATCACCTCTCACAACCTGTACATCAATTAAAATGCTATAAATATAAACACAAATGAAAATAAACAAAACTTTAGTGATCGATTTTCACCTTCGCAATGTTATATAGAGCTTCACAAGCATAATAACGAACTCTGCTATCTTGGTCAGAAAAAGAATTAAGCACCGGTGGCACAATTTGCTGGCATATTCCATCAGAATTAAAGAAATAATATTCAGAATTCCAGAGATTGATAAAAAATGTTTTGCAAAACCAATTAAACATCATCAAATATAAAAACCTAGGATATGAGTAATATAGTGAGTCCCTATATAACTTGCTTTGAAATCAGTAAGGAAAGCATGGCAGTTCACTGTATGAGAAATAACTAGCAGAAGCTGAATAATCTGCATCCAATCTCTTACCTCAAGATGTTGTGCTGCTTCTGAAGTCAACCCCACCGTCGCAGCAGCTAATCCTATCAATCCTCCCTATACATATACCAGAAAGGGGAAAAAACTCAAAACTCCACAAAACAAATTAAAGATGAAACACACTTCAAATGGCAAACATAATCAACAAAAGTCAAACACAAACCTTCCTGTGATTCGCTTGGGGCGAGTACGTGAATTCCGTTGCTAACAAATTAATAACCGCATCTACCTTGTCATGCTCACCAGCCGCCGCAAGCTGCTTCACAATCCCCTCAACCTGCAAACACACACACAAGCATAAATACACATACACATATAGACAACCAGCATCAACACACGATCGACGATCATATACAAAAAGAGACTGCGTGAAATACCTCATGAGCAGCATTTTTACGCTTCTCGTATAACTTATCAGAGAGATTACGAAGAACAGATGCATGTATAACAGAGACGTCCGCCATATCAAATCAAACCCTAAACCTCTCTGATTTGGGAAAAATCCGCCACAAAAATCAAAGTCGTTTTCGGATCTTCTCCAGTTCAAATCGGAACATATTCTCTAGGGCTTCACAACTCGAAACAAGAACAACAGCAACAACAACTAATCGTTTCACTAAAATCCTTCAAAATCTGAGTCAAAAACTTCAGATCTGATAACTGAATCGAAAACCTCAAACAAAATGCGGCTGAGTGAGTATGTCGATTTGGATTTGGATTTTCGCTTTGCAGTCTCAGTCGTGGTGTTGTGATTTTCAACAATCGGAACAAGAAGCTTAATATAATTGATTTTTGTTTTGGGAGAAAATGAAACTGTCCGTTGTTTGATCAATTACTTTAATACCCTCTGTTTAATTCATAATGGAAACGTCTATTTCGGTCTTGGGATAAAGTTGCGCACCTATATTTCAAGCTGCCCCCGCGTGATTTTCCACCGGATTTACCATAATACCCTTTTGACTATTTGACCCCAAAAATATAGGAAAAATATCACTCAGTTTTAAGTGATTAATTCATTATAAAAAATAAATTTTAAACGTGGACAGCGCCTTAATTTGATTCAATTTCCATTTTAATTATTTGTTTCAAAGCCATTTATATTTCTTGAGATTACATGTTCCAGGGTTAGTTTGGAAGTGGCCTGAAAAGTAACAATTTTCACGAGTCAATGTGGAGCCATCAGAAGCTTAAATTCCCCAACTACAAGACATGAAATTAAATCCATAAGTAATGCATTTCCTGTTCTAATGGATTGGACGGTGCTAGATTAGATACCTATCCATATCATGCTGGATATGGATTTTTTACTCCGCATCTGTTCACCTTATAGAACTTGAAAACACTGTATTGCAAAAGATATTGGATCATGCTAAAAATCGCTCACTAGTTTATGCACACATCTATGTTACAACCAAAATGCTGGATAAACACACGAAATGAAGCTCGATAGATTAGTATAAGGAGATGGTCTTTTGTACATACGAGTAAACATAGTACCTGCATCTTTTTCCTTCAAACATGTTCGTTGCCTTTAAGAATGTTGTACTTGCAGAGAGGGCATGTTGCGTTCATCT
>JAYMTB010001713.1:0-10394 GCA_036897585.1 Francoa sonchifolia | reverse complement strand
TTAAATAAATTAATTTTATTTTATTTATGTAAATTAATTTAATTGTAAAATTTCATATTTTGTAGTAAATATTTGTTCATGATTTGTAAGTGAGATGCTTACCATTACATTTGTGAAGTTTCATCAATAATTATGAACTTTAACTATTATAGGTGGGGTCCACCTGACACAAATATGAACCTCCCACGTGGATCGCACGTGAGGTTTAACGGGTCTAATTAATGAAACTGACGACGGGTATTATATTGAAACGAAAAATAAAATTTAGACCTGATATTGCTAAAAAAATATAGTTCATATATCTAATTGAATATAACCTATAAATTCAGGTACGAAAAATACTATTAAACATTTTTTAAGATATAACATGTCTCTCATGTATTAAATTATAATAATCTAAAAAATGACATATTATAAATTGAATCGAGTAGCGAGATAAAAACAAGGAAATAAATGTTGTAAAATTATGTGAAATGTTGAAAAATATTTTTAAAAATTAAATTGGGGAGGCGAAATCTTCCATTGATTTCGACTTCCACGTATTTTGAGCTTTTTGCTGAAATTATATAAGTTTCAAGAAATTTTACAAAAATTTTGAAATTATTTTGCACTCTGATAATAAGAATTGAAATATATATTTATTTGTTTCATCGTAATTTTACCATATAACTCAATTTTTTAATATCTTTGAAATTTTAAAACGTTTTCTACTTTGCAAAATATATTCACGAAATGAAATTCGATCCTTTATTAAAAGAGTTGGATAGTCTAAATTTTTTTCAGATTTGCCAAGGAATCAATTTATGAATATTGGGATTACTATCATTAAAGTGATTATAGAAGAGTGATTTAGTCCCAATTATTTCATAAAAGTTATCTAAATTCGAGTTTTACTTTCAAATGGAATAAACAATTTAAATAATAGAAGCTTACTCAATTAATTTTAATAGCAGATATCAGTTAATTTAACTCGTAAAATCTTTTTTAACATAATATAATCACACGGATTTAAACTACATTTATCTATTAACACCAATTATCTATTGACACACAGAATCTTATTAATTGTGATTATCACCATAATAGTGTTTGCCAAGATGGACCCCTTATTTTTTTATAATTATTTAATTTTAAATATAACTTTAACATAAAGTACCATACTTTTTCTTTTTTTTGACAAATATTTCTTTATAATCCTTTAGAATATATACTTGGACCTTAATCTATATCTTCATAACAGGTAGTCAAGATATGTAAGTAAGCATCATATCTTTAAAAATGATCTAATGAAGTAACGTTTAAAATTTAAAAATATGTTAACGCCCCATTTAAATTACGATGCAAATTGCTTAGAAGGACAATTCACAGAGATTCGTAGTAATTCAAATTGTACTTTTGCATATTTAAAATATTATTTAACCCTATTAATTAAAATTTGTTTACCAATATCAATTAATGATTAGAGATAATTTTTTTAATCTTATATAACTAATTAAGTACTTAAGTTAAATCCTTGAGTTCCCAAATATTATTCCACATCGAAGCACTTGTATCTCAATTTGGAATTTGATATTAGCATACAAAATTATGTATGCTAATGATCGATTATATATATATGATAAGAATGATGAAATGGATCCAAAGTAATTTGTTTTATTTCCTACTTTTGATTTTTTGGTTCCCTTTTTTACATTTTTTTGGTGTGGCAATACGACGTGGTTTAGCAATGCATATTTCATGCAAAGGGTCAGCATTATGTTTGGCAAGAAATAAGTAATTATAGCATGTGAGTGATTGCCTATATTTGCATTAGGGTTAGGGTTCTTGAGCCACAAAATGTCCCTTGTTTGCTACATCCTATCAAATGTTTAACCGAAAATTTATAAATTAAAAAATATGTTAGAATATCAAATGACCGATTGAATAGTTAAAGATTATAAAGTTTATATATTAAAATTGCATATTTAATTTCTTTTAGAATCAGAGTTGAAAATATATGAGCTAATAACTATATTATTACAATTTTTGTGTAACTCGAAAATAATTAAAGAGTCAAATTACGTTATAATTTACCATGGAAAAAATCGATCGAAATGATAGATATTTTTTTTCCTTTTCCACAAGAAAGTGAAAAGGATGATATGAGTTTGACCCCTACTTATTAGTCTAGACTATTACTTTGGACCTAAATGTTAAGGGTAGATGGTCCATTTATTGACCGATCCTAAAGTTTATTAAGAGAATTCTTTAATGTGCTTGAGTACTTCAATTATTTGCATATTTTAACACTCAAATTTAGATACACTTAGACACTTAGTCCAAGAATAATTCTAGAAATTCACTTGTAATAAAGTAAAGTGTTTCATGTTGTTCATTGAATTAAAATTTCTTGAGAACACTATAATTTTTAGTATGATTTGACTAAAAAATCTAAGAGTTCCTTTGCAAAATTCGTCCATGGAAGGTGACTAATGGATTTGTACCAAATAGACCATATTATATCAAATCTAAATATTTTTAAAATGAAAAAGTCATAACGTGATAGGATCACATGCATATGGGACACAAAATCATTCCTTTGGTCCAACACCTTACCCTTGGATCTGGTCTACCTGATAAAACTTCTCATATTAAGGGTCTACAATCAGTCCAATTTGAAATGACAGACTATAAACTATATTAAGAAGTTAATAAAAAATTTCTCCGTTTTAGATTCTGGAGACAACTAGTATTTAGGATCCGTTTGAATTAATTTTGAATAAACGATTTCTGAATTTCAAAATAATATTTGAAAAAACTTAACTCACAAACTTTTTCAAGAATCACTTCAAAATTTCAAATCTTGTTAAAACAGGTTTTGAAAGCAACACGAGTTGGCTGAATTTTTTTATAACAAAGGCTTACGCGACAAATTATGATTTGGAGATCTTAAAGATAATATATGAGAATATTCAAAAATAATATCAGGAGGATATTATTTATTGAAGATATTTATTTGAAGTTTGGAAAGTAAGTTTTAAAGAAAAAATGTTGATTAAAGATATCATTAAAAGAAGACTTGGTCAAAAATATTTATTTGAATTTCAAATATGGTAACCTTTTAGATTTATGAAAACTCAAATATTGAACCTAGATTTTATTTGAATAATTCCCAAGAGTATATAAAGGGATTATTGGTTCATTCAAGGGTTAACGAAAATTACATTACAAATAACACGTTTTTCACTCAAAAGGATTTTCGGTTCAAAGACGTTCATTCAAGGAAGACCCTTTTAATTGACAAATCTTTTGGAGAATGACGTTTGTGCAATCAAGAACTTTTGTTCGTATTGATTTGTTTGTTGTGTAACGAAAATCAATTGAAGAGAAGACGAATTTATTCAAAGAGGATTTTCGGTTCAAGTGATGCAGATCCAAGGAGACTTTCGAAGAACGGACTTATGAAGAACAGACTTATGAAGAACGGCGTCTTGAATACTCATTGTTTTATCCGTATTGCTTGCTTGTTTAAGTAACAAGTTTCCTACTTTCTATAGGAAGGTAGAGGGAATAAGGAGAGACTTGTTTCTTAGGTTTCACTATAGGTTTACCATTGTTTCGGTAGCAACAATTAGGTGTGTCCTGACTTGTGTAAACCCGATTGGTATTTGTAAACATTCCATTATAGTGAAATTGGTTGAAACTGGACGAGGCCCCGCAGACGTAGGTGTGAGCACCGAATTGCGTGAACATATCGTTGCGTATTTTATTTTCAGTATTGCATTCATACTTGCATTCGAGTGAAAATTAAATGTGCCAGAAAATTCTGTTTCAAGAACATTCTGTTCTAACACGTTACTTACCAGACACTTACAATGAACATTAATACTCCGAAATTAATTACATGACTTAATATTTGGCAAGACCGTGGATTAATTTAAATGGGCTTACTACTAAACAAACAGAAATGGGCCCAATTGTGCTTTTATTAGGCCTACATAAAATTGGGCTTATAATGGATTGAAATACTTAGTTTTGGATTAAAGCCTACCAGTTTATGTGGGCCAAATAGATTCACGGACGGATTAGTTCAACCCGGATCCATCGGCAATGTGATAGCTCAAACGGCTGACCGAACCAAACCCTTTTTTAATTCGGGTTTAGATGACGGTTTGAACGCCCGGAAACAAAACCCGTAAGGAAAGGTCTTGCATCATAAAACCAGAGTGTAACAAACACCCAAGACGTCGTGGCGGGGACGGCGACGGCGATTGTGATTCCGATTGCGCAGGCGCTGGAGTCCGACGACGGTCTGGACTACGAAACAGGCAGGAGCACCATTGGTGGCGGCGATGGTGTTTGGACGTTGAGGGCTTTAGCGACGGCGATTCTTGAACGACGGTTGACTAACACGGCCTACGTCGCCGTTGTCAGGTACTGTAACAGAATGACCGGACCACTTTTTCAGTTCAAATACTAAACCCTAACGACTTTTGCTTTCTACGTAGACGGACAAACGCATATAACAATGGGAAAATTAGGGCTTCATCGAACGGATTGTGAATGGATATTGTCTCAGATTAAGAATCAAGAGAAGGAGCTTAGACTCAAAAGAAGGTTCGTCTTTTGATCATAGTGATTGTTTGCTATGTTATCTGAACTGTTCATAATTGTAATTAGGGTTTTTTCTTGCATAAACAAGATTTATCGCTACAATTAGCTCTTGTATTGTCTTCTTTAGCTTAAAGCTTATTTGTTAATCATACCTTTAGATAATACTGTTTTAGGATTGAACTTTTTTATTTATGTTGCTGAATGTTTCTTTTGTGTTTTGATTTAGAACAGTTAGCATTTTTATGGTTATATAGGTTGATTAAGTCCTATAATTGATGCCAATTACCGAATGCTATGGAATATTTATGTTGGGAAAGTTACTTTTGCCTACTGAACACTGAGAATGGAGGTTCAATGCTTGGATTGTTTTTATATTTGACAAAATCCTATACTTGATGCTAATTACCCAATGTTATGGAATGTGTTTATTGTGAAAGTTACTTTTGCCTACTGACCACTGAGAATGGTAGTTCTATGCTTGGATAGTTTTTATATCCATTTAGTCTTTTGTTTGCATGTGACATCCAAGCCCAGAGATGGATCATTGTTTCAAAATAATTTCCAGAGTGTAGTTTTGTGCATGATGTTATATTTTTCAATACCCATATATTTTCTTTCCCAACGGACTCTAAATCAATTCCTTTCAGGTGGTTACTTGGACTTCCGACATCAAAATCTGAACAAAAGAAATTAAAAGGGCATAGAATTCTAAAAAATAGGTAAATTAATAATTTATTCCTGTTGTATACCATTGTTTTAGTTCACTAAAATAGTAAATGGTTTTCTTATTGTCTCTGCAGGTCTCTGCCAGAATCATTGCTCAGGGAAGATGATGTAAGTTACTTTCTGTTTGAATATATATGGCTTAAAGTAATCCTAAATGATTTTAACGAGAAAGAATGAAATGCTAATCGTATTTTCTCCTTTAGCTTGTCCTACCATATTCTTTTTTCTTTCCATATTAAGATTGACACTGAGTAAGATGAGTAAGCATGACTGTTGAACACAAAGACAAATAAATTGTATTACAGAATTATCAAAAACCAGTACAGTATATACGAAATATATTAGATTTGATATAAATCGTGCTGCTGAATTACACATTTTTCGCACTATCTTGAATAAACTTTTATTTTCCAGATATTCTATGAGACCATAAAAATGTCAGTTGAAGAAGCCATGCGAGCACACAGTGTCGAAAAGAGGAATCTTGTTGGCCTAGATAATAGGAAAGTGCTTGACTCACCCAATTTGAGAAGAGTCATTCTCTCATGCCTCGATGATTTGACCAATAAAGGGCTTTGCCTTCTTTCTTTAATTCTTACAAGATATTCCGTCGATTTTGAGAAAACTCGTTCGAAGATGAAAAAAGTCATTAAAGAATCTCTCCATAAAGTTTTTGGAAATAAAGCTCACAATTGTAACCAAGTTGAAACTTCTACAAAGTTATTGCAATTTCTTAATGATCCACAAAATTTCCGAGAGAATTGTGAGACATTCTTGGCTCTTACATTGCAGACTCAGTTTGCTGCTTGTACTAAACTACTGGACAAACTAGAGGACTTGCCACGCCAGACCCTAATGGCAATGCACAGGAAGCTTAGGGGTGTCCAAGGTTTCAAGCCTCAATTGTATACTCACAGACATGGATGGAATCGAGACATTCTAATTAAGAAAGTGAGGAATATAAGTGAGGAGATGCTTACAGAACTTCGTCTGGAGGATGAGCTACCAAAGCCTTTAAAGAAAGCATTGACAGTAGCTAACTTGTCACTAAAGTTAATGCTTACCCAACAAGATTTTTCTCTAACAGAGTTTCTTCAACTTTTGCCAGAAACAAAACTCTTGCAGAATGAGATTGCCAAAGCAATTTGGTTACTTGAAAAGGAAAATAATATTAGATCTCCAGAGTTGAAAAGGCTACAGCATGTGTTAGACCCAAGTGCTGAAGTTCCGATTAGGAGTTTGCGAACTGCTATTAAAAATTTGTTAACTGAATATCTGTTTGAGTGTTGTGATATGGATTCTGTTCCGAAGTCTTTAGTACAAACTCTTGCAGTGATCAATAGGGGTTCTCAAAGTAGACAACCCAGAGGATCCAATGAAGAAGTTGAACAAGAAGTAGAATGTATACTGTATGTGAGTGCTCAGACAAAGCAGATTGTTTGGGATTTTCTTACCGACATTGAGTTTGATCAAGATTATACTGATGCATATATGGAAGACTTAGTAGAGAGTTGTGACAGTGATGATTACAGTGAGATTGACATTGAAGACGACAACAGTGGTGGTGAGGATCAGCAATCTGAACTTAGAAGCTCAGGGAGTAGGTCTCATTCTCATGTGGGAAGTACTGGGGAATCGATGCTCATAGACTGTGAGCCAACTACTTCAACTTATATGAATGGCTTCTCCCCCATTCATTCACCTGACAGAAACTTAAACATTGATTTAGCTGAAAGGCCCGAACCAGAGCACTGCACTGAGTTGAATGTGACTGCACATGATAGTTCTGTTTCCTCACCATTGAGGGGGGATCTGCGCAAATTTGGCACATCTAGAACCAATGTCAATGGTTGCTCTTCACGTGATGCTGATTCCACTGAGAGAGATGAGCAGGAATATAGTAGTGATATCTTTCCTGGAAATGCACCAAATGTCTTTGCAGATAATGTTCCGTTTATGGAGGCAAACACTATACCTCATGAGCAAAGCACACATAGAAACCAATACCTCGTTATCCAAGAAGTATGTGATGAGACAAGTATGGTTGCGTATAATCTCATTGGTCATATGCTGGAGGAATTTGCAAAAGTAGAAGGGTCGGATTTGGACTGGAGTGATAGTTATTATCTCAAAGGTCACTCTTCAATTCTGCAAGATCCTCAAGGTAATATATTCCGGACCCCATTTATGTTGTTTAGTATATCTTAGAGAAAAGGTTTAGATAGCCAGAAGATCTTGTCGAGTTCTGGCCTAATAAGAGTGTAAGTAGGTGAAATGTATACCCTACTTTGTTTTAGTATAACTATTTAAGCTGCATTGTAATATTATTCTACTACCATTTTGCATACAGTTAAAAAGTCTATTATTTCCTTTGTGATTTACAGCTACCAAAGAAAAACAGACTTCATTCGATGAAGACAAGGATGGCTCTTTTCTTGTCCAAATTGTTGAAGAACTAATACCTTCACTTCCAAAGAGGTATATCACTCTCTCTAGTTTTTTATTTCTTCTTGCTGCCTTAATTATTTCATTGATTCTGTTGAAAACTTAGTTAGATGGAAATGAACATACGGAATCTGTTTATTGCCAGATGAAAAAATAATAATAATAAAATAAACTGTGTATGCTCAAAAGTTAATGTTAGTGTTTCTTACGCTTTGCCAGCAGCATAGAAAGATTGAAGGAATTGATGGACCTTTGAGACTTCAAAAACCATTGTTTGAGACCCCGTGTTAAGATCAATGCTTTTTAAAACACAGCACACTGCAAAGATTGAAGGAATTTATGGTCCTCCGAGGCTTCAGGGGTAATTTTGAGACCCCATCAAATGATTGGATCAACACTAATTGAAATACAGCAGCATGCTACAAAGATTGAAGGAAATGATGCACCGATGAGGCTTCGAGAGCCTGTCGAACGCTCAGATCAATGCTAGTTGAAACACAACACAGTACCACGAAGGTGAATGAGGAATGCATAATGTTACGTGCATTTGGCTTTGGGGGTAAAACATTTTTTATCACTTTGGTGGAAGAATTCGAGACTTGTAACATAGACAGAATACACATTTTTTGGAAACTTAAAGAAATTGTAAAATTTCAATTTACAATGAGAAACACCACTGCATTTTTTGGGTTGATTTTGGGAAATTTTTGGATTCAAATAAAAGAAAAAAAAAACTCTGGCTAATAGTTTGGCCGAGCAGCTTGGACTTTATTCTCTCTTCGTCGAGGACTGAAATTAGGCTCGGACTTATTCAGGCTCGGACATAAGCTTACTTTCAGATTCAGGTTCGGGATATAGCTTGAACATAGGTTTGGACAAAGCTTCGGAATTAGGTTCAACTTTGGAGTTTGGCTTGGACTCCGGCTCGGGTATGGATTGTGTAATAGGATCAGATTCGGATTGTAAAGTCACGCTCGGACTTAGGTTCGGAAGTTGCTCGGCTGCCCAATTGTCTCAGTTATATATTCAGAATTAGGTTTGGGGTTTAGGTAAGGAGTCATGCTCGGATATAGGCTTGGGCTTGAAGGTTAGCTTTTGAATTGAAGTTTGGGCTTGGGCTTAAATTCAGTATAAATACCTAAAAAATATCTTCATAAAAAAATCCTAGCCATCAGATCACAATCCAAATGAAACTCATCACAGCCGTCAATTTCTTCGCTCTATTGCCACGCGCCGTCATGTTCCATCGAAACCTCCGCCATCCATTCAGAAATCTCCACATTCGATTCACCACCAATGCCGATTCCATCATGTCTATACTTACCATAACCGACGAATCGGAGTCCGAAAACGACGAGCCGCAGCTCTTCTCGTTGCCGTTTATAGTCACGTATGAATACGATTGAATTATCAACGTCGATCTGTACGGATTCTCGACGAACTTCACCGCGGCGGTTGGTTCTGAGTCTAATAATTTCATGATTTCCGCTACCGTATCGTCGTCAAGACAGATCATGTTCAAAATGTCGCCGGTCATTTCTTCGAAATCAGTAACTATCTCCGCCGTCTCCCCCTTTGCTGGTATGCACGCGCCGCGGGTGTTCGGTATTCATCTTATCCGATTTTCCTCCATATTTTCTTGGAAGAGAAAAAACTTGAAATTACACCTATAAATAGAATCCTGCAGGCTGTATGAATAGAGAGAGAGAGAGAGAGAGAGAGAGAGAGAGGCAGCGTTGTAAATATATGAATTGGACGTGACGATATTGAGGGTTCTGATTTTACACTTTGTTAAGTTTTAATCAGGAGCGTGAGTTTAGAATATTTTGAACCGTTGGATACGGAACGTAAAGGAAATCAGGTACGTTGATAGTAATGGAAAAGTTATGGCGGGAAAATGAAATAATCGCTTTTGGAAATTAATTTATTAATCTTTTACCATGTATTAATCCAAAAAAACCAATATTTTTGTTTATAAAATTTAATTTTCAAGATATTCTCAAATGATTGTGGGAGGTGTGAATGAACCAAGTTTTGAATAAATCTGGATTTGACTCAATTTTTAAGTTGAATTAAACCCAAAATAAAACTAGTTAATTTAACTCCACTAATGAGCTTACAACACCGGCCACCGGGTCATTAAAAAGTTTGTATTAATAAATATTTAATGTCTCTAAATATATTATTCTATTCAATATTGATATAGTGAATTTATAATACAAAAATATTCTATTTACTAAATATACAAAATCACATGTATGGACTTAACAGCTCCAGCATTTTATTTTCAAGCCCAGCCGAATTTGAGTCCATTATTTTTATTGCGAGCTGAGCTCGAGACCCCGTCGAGCTTGAGAGCAACTAAATGATCGCCACCAAGCTCAAAATCTTAAAGCTCAGCTCAGCTCAGCTCGTTTGCACAGTGTGGGTCAATAGTCTGAACCCGTAACATAATGCACAAGCTGTCATAAACGCACAAACTGTCTTCAATATGACAGCGTATTTAATAACCAAACTTGACCTAATATTTATATCCGTCAAGGGTAGAAAACATCATAATATCGAGTTTCAAGAGGTACTAAAAGTATTATCCATATTTCTACACCTACATAGATATTAAACCATTTGAT
>JAYMTB010001712.1:0-10395 GCA_036897585.1 Francoa sonchifolia | reverse complement strand
AATGATTTTGCAGTAAAGCTTACACATGAAGAGGTAAAAATTCAGAAGGAAAAAATATGAGACTTGTAATTAAAACATCATGCATAAAAGTACAAATGTGATTAGTTTCTTGACTTGTACAAATGTAAAGATGCCAGAACAAGCTAAAAAATTCTCTAGCTCCAACTCCGATTAATTTCTTGACTTATATAATACAATAATATATCTTGCATAAGAGTACAAATAAAAAATTTCCTAAAATAAAACAGCTATTCCTTCGTCTTTTTGTTCTTTTAAAAGGTCCATCTGTTAAGTCACATAAAGTGTTATTTTTTAATACTGTTTTTTTATCTTGCTTTTTTCTGGGTCTTATATTCCTGCTTGTTGATGGTAAGAGAAAGTATTTATAGGGTGTGATTTGAACACTACACAAAAACATAGTCTAGAAGAGAAGGGAATAAATAATAAATGGAGAAGTGATAAGGGAAAAGGAAAAAGGGGGCTTAATCTTAGACCAATATCAATATTTTTAACCTCTAAAAGCAAATAATAAAATTTCTAAAATCCAATGCCGGGTCAAAAGTATTCAACTTATAAAAGTATGGAAACATAAGACCAGTCTTGTTAAATAGTATAAAAACGAGAATTAAGAATGCATATACCTGCTCATTAGCTAATGGTGGAAGACCACCAACGTACACTCGGCGTGCATGCCTTGTAGCCTGCAAAAAGAGAAACAAACAGAAGATATACATCATGACATCCATAGAAACATGGATAGTGTATTTGGAAATAATTTAATTAAACATTATAGGTTTACTTGTTGAGTCATGGCCTGGGCTGGCATAAATGGAATAGCTCCCAGCTGTAACAAATAAGAATAAATTTAAGTTGGCAACATACAGATCAAATGACATCAAACGTGCGATTATTTAATCGATAATCACACACCTGTGAAGTCCCAAAAGGTAGCATGTTTTGTAACATTCCCGGCATAGTTTGAGGAAGGGATTGCAGTTGCCCTGACAATTAACATATAGGAAGCAAGTACAATAGAATATTTAATGAAATATCAAAAAATAAGCCCATGCTGGAATGACATCTAAGAAATAGTACATTTAAAATCCTAGAAGTATAGATCTAATCATAAAACTAATATAATATATATATATATAAAAACAGATATAAAACCTATTTCATACCTAAATTGTACTGTTCAAATACTAAAATAAGGAATTCCAACAATGCAGGTGCTAGAGAAATATGTGTAAATCTACCAAATGGCAACTGTTGCCGGTTGAAGCTGAACAAGTTCCAAGCTAACGATGCATTGGTTCTCCGATGTAAAATCGACTGCAGTCACTCCGGTGGATAGCACAGTGGGCTATGTAGCCAAAAATTGCCTTCTTACCCAAAAGATGAACACAAAACACAAACAAAAACCACACACAACAGCCAACAACACAACAATCATCTCAGTTTCCATAATGAACCATTAGGTAAAAAGTTTACCAAAAAATGTCATGGGAAACATAACAGTGGAGCAACTTGCATAATGAAATGCTACAATAGCAATGAAAAGACATGGTGTAACTAACTCACTAACTATTATGTAAAATGTAGCAAGGAACCAGATACAAACCTGGAATAGCAGCACCTTGCGGCATCGCTGCAGCAGGTGGCGCCATATCAAAACCGCTTGTTCTTTTGCTGTTGGAAAATATATATTCACAAAAAGATAATAGTGAACTGAAACAGCTTTCAATACTGTATTCTCAAGCACCTTAATTGAATACAAACTTGAATGCCAAATTATCAAACTTCTCTTGAAGAGCTTATGTTTGCTAGAATCAAGAAATCACATACCTTTTTGAAGGAGAACGGGAATGAGAGCGTGATCTAGATCTATTCCTTGATCTATCCTTTGAACCAGAACTTGATCTAGGTCGGTGTCTCCTTTCTATGTCATCATACTCACGGTGCCTGCAAAAGTAAAAATAACATTCATAAAGAAGAAACAAGTATACAGACATGTGAATACATATAATTTACGTGTTCCAAATAGCAATGAAATTCATCCACCATCAAATAGCAATATTGGTGAACTTTACATGGCAAATGCAAACTAAGACATTGAGTGTGACATAACCTGTCATAGTTGCGGCTCCGATGACGATCTTTACCATTATACTTTTCCCTTCCTCTGTCATCCCTAACACTCCTATCCTTGTAGTAATGACTGCGATCATGATCACGGTCCATGTCCCGGTTCCGATCCCGGTTCCGATCCCGATCCCTTTCCCTATCTTGGTCACGGTATCTAGTCCTTGACCTCTCATGCTCTGATCCATGAGAACTTGGCTGAGGTTTAACACAAGTAAGAAACTTAGCTAACATACATAACCAACACACACTACCACCAAATGCAGTAAGAATATGTAAAATTAACGTTGATGTACTTTCAAATTACAACAAATGAACTTACATACCATCATAACAACAATTATCAACTATAATTCTACAATCACTAACTCATCGAACGTGGAAGTGAAAAAAATCGAACTACTATCAATGATCGTTTACACAAATTCCGAAACAAAACTAAATCAGCCAACGAATTCATCGAGCAGAATCAAAATGATCCAACCAAACATCAACGACGGTACAAAACAAAACCTAAACAAATTGAGGTAATATAAGAACCTTGTGTTGCGAGTCACGAGAAGCTTGTCTGCCCGGAGAGGCGTAGTCTTCGCCATTATCATCATATCGAGTAGCTTGAGCAGACATTGAGCTCGAAGTTTTAAAACCCTAACCCTAACCCTAAATTCGGAGTTGAAGAGTGTTCACGGGTTTAAAGATGCGACCGGTTCGTCTGATGTAATAATATGTTTTTTGTATCATTATTTTTAACAAAATAATATCAAATTATTAGGTATATTTAATTTTAATAAATTACTAGTCTCAAATATTTTCTCAGAAATATGTCATATTCAAAGTGATTTATCTAAATAGGTGAGTAAATGGACCAAAGGCGTGAAAGGAAAACACGCTTTACAAATTAAGTTTTCAAATATGTATACAATTTAAATTTATTTTCATAAGTAGGTAGGTAAGTCGATTTGAGACGTGAGGATGAAACACGCATTTTTAAAACATTATTCGTGAAATATGTATGATTCTTAACTATTTTTAATAAATGCGTGGGTGAGTTCACAAGGACTTTTCTAAATCTAAACGACACTTTCTTTTTCACTACCGCTGAAAAAACAAACAAAAACCCTTATTTTCTCGATGCAATAGTACAAATGTCTAATATAAATGGAATTAATGAGCTAAAACCAATTTAAACTTTCAAGCAATTGTTTAGAGTTATAAATGAACACCTCAAATTTTTCGGATTTTATAAAAATCTGGAAAATGAATCTACATAGTACTTATATTTACTACACATTTATAAAATCATCTACTAACACCTACAATACTCAAAAATTCATATCGCACCTTCAATACTCACATGGCAATATAGCGAAAAATAGGTACATATCAACGTGCCAAACTCTTAAGAAATACAATTGTATATGTAATAAATTTTTTTAATTTAAAATTTGTTTATTTTCTATATTTTTAAAAGTTTATTAATTTTTTTTTACCAAATTTAGAAAAATAGTACATGACAAAGTGCTGACTTTAAATTGATTTTCGATATCTTTCTAAACTTTATTTGATTACAATGTGCAAAATGTGTTCAATAAGAAACATAATTTCAAATATTAATTTAATTTTACGGCAATATAAAATAATAATTAATTTAATTAAATAAATTCATTGCAAGGCTGTTACTGACTATAAATAGCTGTGACAGCTATATTGGGCCCAACTTGGTAGTAAATTATTGGGCCCAAGCCCATGTGGGACCAACATACAGCCGTACAATAAGAAATCAGTCTTCATCGTCTTCCCTCTCTATAAAAGCGTATCGATATCCTTTTCCATCTTTCTCCGAATCTCTCTGCAAATCATTTTCCTACAAATCTCCATTTCTTGAATTCGTTTGTGTATGGCAGTTGGTTTATTGGCTCATGAGGTATCCGACCTATGCCTTGGAAAGCCTGCGTTGAGGTCTGTTTCTGTTTCCGCAACCGTTGCCGACGCTTTATCGGCTCTTAAGCGGTTTGGCGAGACGTATATCAGCGTTTGGAGTTGTGATCGTAGTTATACGAACGCGAAACTTGATTGTTTTGATGATTGTCGATGTTTAGGGAAGGTTTGTATGCTTGATATTGTTTGTTATCTTTGTAAGGACGAGAATCTCTCATGCCCTGCCTCTGCGCTTAACTCGCCTGTTTCTATTCTTCTCCCTGAGGTTTCTGGAATTGTCAGGCATTTGGATCCGCATGCGAGGTTTGTTGATTTCGCTTTTTTGTTTGGCATTGCTTGGATCTTAGAAAGTCATGAAAATATGTGAAGATTTCCTCTATTTGCTATTCCGTTCTTTTTCATTCCTAGATCTACATGAATTAATGATGTTTGATTGAATGAATTTGTTTTGTTATCATTAAGGATTCACTTTGCTTTTGTTCTTCTCCGATTGAGTTGCATTGTGGATCTATTGATTCTGCAGAGATCTGCATAGACCTGTTACGTTTATTTGCATTCTTTGATTTTATTTAGACACATTTCCTTGAAATTTTTTGGAGAGAAACTTAGGATGTTGCTGAAAAATCAAGTTAATGGATGCAAAGTCATCTAAATGTGGTTTAGATCTTGACCAGATTCAGAAATTGAAGACTTTAATTTTCTAATTGTTGCCTTAGGAGATTATGAATGTCAATGAAAGTGGTGCAGCCAAACAACCAAAACTGTTACTCTAGGCATTATGAATTGGACTTAGACTTAGTCAAAACATCAAAATTTAATTTTATACTCAAAAATTATAAAAGAGAAAAGATTGCACAACCTATGCACTAAATAGAAATTTGATGCTTATTCATAGATTGAATCCTATTATATAACTCTATTATTATTGTGCTTTTCACTGGACATGTTCACAATTATCACGAAGATTTTGTTATCAGGTTACCTTAAGCAGCATCGGTTCAACTTAATTTTACACAGATTCTGTCTCAATGGCATCTAATTGATTTCCTCTATATTTTCAGCTTACTGGAGGCAATAGATATCATCCTTGAAGGAGCACAAAACCTTGTTGTGCCAATTTACAACCGAACCACAGCCACCAATTCAAGGAAAAAGCTTGTTCATATGCCCTCCACCAACTCCACCCACCACAACAACCGTGAGTACTGTTGGCTCACCCAAGAGGATATAATTCGATACCTTCTCAACTGCATCGGCCTCTTCTGCCCCACTCCCATTCGTAGCATCAACTCCCTCAACATCATTGACACCACCAACATCTTTCTTGTCCATTACGACGACCCTGCATCAGCTGCATTGCCCCTGATCTCAAAGTCTCTTGTTCACCAATCTTCTGTCGCCATTGTTGACATAGCTGGCAAACTGATTGGTGAAATTTCACCCTACACACTTAACTCTTGCAACGAAACTGTATCAGCAGCAATTGCAACATTATCTGCAGGTGACTTAATGGCATTCATAGACTGCGGTGGTCCACCAGAGGACCTAACACAATTAGTAAAAGAGAGACTAGAAGAGAACAATTTATCTGGAGCTCTTGAATATTGGGATGAAGAATCAGGAATGTCATCCTTATCATCATCAAGTCCGTCTTCATCAGATGAAGAATTTGGTTCAGGAAGGAGTGGAAGGTTAGGAGGGTACTCAGCAAGGCTGGTTAGGAGATCAGAGGCAATTGTGTGCTATCCATGGAGCTCGTTGGTGGCCGTGATAATTCAGGCGCTCGCCCACCGTGTAAATTACGTGTGGGTTGTTGAAGAAGATAGTAATTTGGCCGGGATCGTTTCATTTTCAGGCATGTTGAAAGTTTTCCGGGAGCAGTTGAAGTCCATGGAGTAGATGAGGAGATTAGTTTTTCCGAATAAAACATAAACTATACTTATAAAATACATGCAATCTTTAATCCAAAACCATTAACTTTATAAAGTTTGAACCATGGGCATAAAGTTTATTAACTAATGACTTTAGATCTAAAAATGTGATTAGTGGACATTGTTGCTTAAATTTAGTCCAAGATTTTTCCCCGAACTAACCCGAAAATTACAAAATCGTATGGGCGGACTCGATCCAAATCCGACCCGTCTACTCGATGAATCTTAGCAGATCTTAAAAAGGCCAGTCCGATTCCTCTATGTACAAATGGGCTGGGTAATGAAAAACAGAAGACGAGTAGATAACCGCAGGAGAGGTGCGCGTGGGTAAGGAAGGGAAACAGTAGAAGTGGCAGACAAAAATGGATAGAGAGAGAAAGAGTGGATAAGGATATTGACGGACAGGCAGACGCGTATCTATTTGACGGTCCACGTAACCACGGGCCCCACCTTTTAATATTTGATTAATTTCTAAATTTGTTAGATTTTTATGGAGCTCCACGTGTCCTTCCCACTCTCACACTCTCTCTACTATTTCTCGCTTTCAAGAACAGAGAGATGAATCGACGCATTACGAAGAAAGAAAAACCCCCAAATTCGGATAGAGAGAGAAGTGAGGGTTTTCGATTGATGTGAAATTAGGGTTTTTGTGAATCTGTTTGGTGGTTGATGGTGTTTGATTTTGTTTGATTTTGTTTTCGAGTGTGATTTTGAGGTTTTGGAGATGTATGTGAGTTCTATGCGAAAGTCATTCAAGGATTCGCTTAAAGTTCTTGAAGCTGATGTTCAGCACGCCAATACTTTGTGAGTTTTCATCATCTAGTTTCTCTTTTTATCACTTTCGTTGTGGATTTTGTCTTTTAAGAATTTTCGGTTGCAATTTGTTGTGTTGGTTTGGTTACTGGCATCTGTTTCTCGCAGTTGTGATTACTGTGTTTCCGTTTAATAGAAATGGTTGATTGAGTTGCTCTATTTATATTATTGCTTATCAGATGTTTTTCAAGTTTAAGAAATGGTTGATTGAGAGAATAGAATGTTGCTATATTAAGCTGTCTAAATAATATTTTGGATGTTGGAAGTTTCTGTATTGGTTTGATTTCTTAAGATGGGCTTACATTTGTAGTAGGTAAGTGCTATTTAACTAGTTTAAAGATGAAATCAGTGAAGGATTGGTAGTATTAACTGAGAGACTGGCTTTAAGGACAGAGAGCAGTTAAAAAACGTTGTTTCTTTAGTATGTTTGATGTAGCATTTTGTTAAGAATTACTTGAGTAGGAGGCTTCTATTAGTCATTTGTCGAAAATTGTCTTTTCCATTATCGTGTAGCTTTTGAATATATTATGTTAGCTTGCCAAGTGAATGTTGCACTGTGAGGTGCAGGGCTTCAGATTTTCCTCGGGATTATGATGGCGCTTGCCTTCAGATGCGCATATCTTACAGTCCAGCTGCACACCTATTCCTTTTTCTAGTGCAATGGACCGACTGCCAGCTTGCTGGTGCTCTTGGGCTGTTGAGAATCCTTATTTACAAGGTAGAATTTTGCTAACTTGTATGTTTTCTGCCTTTCTTTCATAATTTATTAAAGTCATGTTAATTGCTGACTTTGGAGCTTGCTTTGTGCTAAAGGTTTATGTAGATGGCACAACCACCATGTCAACCCATGAGAGAAAAGCAAGTATTAGAGAGTTTTATGGTACATTCTATATATCAGAGTGGGATGCATATTAGATTATTCTTTCACTTATGTACTGATACCTGAATTCTACCTATGGCCAGCTGTAATTTATCCTTCTTTACAGCAACTTCAGAGCGGTGTTACTGATACAGAAGATAAAAAGCAGAAGGCAGTGTGCATGGAAAGGTATCGAAGAAGAGATTATGAGGAACATGGGCAATATTCTGATGTTGACATTGAAAGAGAGGAAGAGTGTGGAATATGCATGGAGATGTATAGCAAGATTGTGTTACCAAACTGTAATCATGCCATGTGCTTGAAATGTTACTGTGAATGGTACTCTCTCTCTCTCTCTCTCTCTCTGAAGCTACTGTACCTGGGTTCTTGAACTTCTGAAAGTTACCTTGAAAAGGAAAAATTCATTTATTTTAATTAGAAGGTAATCTCATTCGTTAATGTTAAACAAGCGTATGAATGAAAATGAAAACAAGGTAATGAGAATGGGGTCATGCAACCTCATTCCTGTTGCAACCATTTCTTCCAAACAAACATACTTTACTTCTCAAACTGATTGAGAGAAGCCTATAGTATGAAACATTGCAGTGATCCTATAGTGCTCAACCTTCTTCTTCTTTATTATTGAAAGGAAGTGTTATATGTTGGATTCAAGCTTTAAGATCTTGCTCATAGTTGATATTTGAATGATATTATTTTTTCAGTCAAAACTTTGTTTGATTTTCCTGCTATATAATGTGTATCTTTAAGTGTCATTTTTTCATCTTGGTTTTACATTTCCTCTCTATCTTGTGGGTCTCATAGTGATTGAGAAAGTTCTTTCATTACTTTTCTTGATTTGTATCAGCTGATCATGCATGCAGTTTTTGTATCTAGATGTTATGCCTATCCTTGTTTTTCTCCTACCGCTCTTGTGTTGTAGCCATGTGGGCGAGGAAACATCGTGTAATGCAGTGTTCATCAGATGTTTTTCAAGTAGCAGTTGTACCGCCCATCTTTACTGTACAATTCTTATTCATATGATAGATAAACTAAAAATTTGTTGCATGGTTTGCAGGCGGTCAAGATCACAGTCGTGCCCCTTCTGTCGTGACAGCCTAGAAAGAGTCAACTCCGGCGACCTATGGGTATTCATGGACAGCCGGGATATAATCGACATGGCAACAGTGAGCAGAGAGAATCTTAAAAGGCTTTTCATATACATTGATAAGTTGCCATTGATAGTTCCCGATAACCTTTTCGACACCTATGATTCTCGCCTTAGGTAGACAACAACTACTACATTGGGTGACCTTCTTATTACATAAGAACCGAATTTCTCATTAGTTAGAACCACAATGTGTTATTGGACATGGAACCAGTAGCAGAATGTGGAAGTTGTGCATGCTTATGCGTTGTATTTATCAGAATTGTACATGCTTGTAAAGGTTAAGCATGCCTATGAAAGTTTTTGAACTATGATGATATGGGCCCAATCCCGGACCATAATTAAAATTGTGTGTTATTGGGCCAGTTATAGTTGGGGTTTTACATAGTGAAAAATTCAATATTTCATTAGCAGGTGTTTTGTTTGTGTGAAACTCATAATTTAAAATTTTAAGGAGAGCTGGCTTCAAAATGGATTGTAATTGTAGTTTGGCATGAATGTAGGAAATGTCGTGTTATTTTAGCTTTCTAGGTTTTTTTTATCTTTGTTCTCCTTTGATTTGTTCTTTTAACATTGGATTGGATTACTTGGTTTGAAATGTTAAGTCAGATTTAGAAGTGGATTTAAATATAAAAAAAAAAAATAATAATGTTGTTACAAAAGGCCATGGAGCCCAGTATCCGGATCGGGTGGGGCCCACACACGTGGCCAGAGGAGAAAAGCTAGCTGTAAATCCGTGAAGATCGCCCATTGGACCATTACCATTGAGAAGGGCCGAAATAAAAAGATTGGAATTGAATGAAGGACAGGACATAGAGAAATGGGAGAAAGAAGAGGGGATGAGAGAGATGATGCCGATTATGATAATGAAGGAGTAATGGCATCCGACTTCTTCTGGTCTTATACTGACGAACCTCACGCTTCTAGAAGACGTCAAATCCTCTCTCACTACCCTCAAATTAAACTTCTCTTTGGTCCTGATCCTTGGGCTTTTTTTAAGGTTTGTTTTCGGATCTCAGATTAGGGTTTTCAAATTCTGTTTCATTTTGCTGCTGCATTTTGTATTTGTTTGGTTATTTTGATGTTTTATATGTTGGGTTTTGGGGAAATTTGTTTTCTTGCATTTTCTGTTTTGATTCGTGTTTTGGGTTTAATTCTGATGGGGATTTGATGAATGAGAATCATGTATTTGTTGGAATGTTTAATTGGATGATGATAAAATAAAAGGGATATGACATTTTAGTACTTTCTTGATTCTTGTTTTTGATCTTTTTGAATCTAGATTTGTGTAGAGATGGTAATTCTGAAGATTCATTGGTTCATCAAGAAATCTGTTGTGTTGCTTCAGTGTTTTTGTCTGTGGTAATTGTATCTTTATTATTCAAAACTCTTAGGAATAGATATCATAGAAATTGCTGTTATTTGTTTCATTATCCCTTCAATTCTTGCTTTGATTGCTAAAGAATCGACACTGTCTTTCTTCCCTTGTTTTTCTTTTATGCTAAGAGGCGATCGTAATATTGTATTGTGTCAATCATTGAATCGAC
>JAYMTB010001711.1:0-10396 GCA_036897585.1 Francoa sonchifolia | reverse complement strand
ATATATATATATATATCTATATGTATATGATATTTACCATTTATTTCGATATCTTTCATCGCTCTTCGAAATAATCCAGGAGAAATATTTCCGATTCTAAGTGTTTCATTGATGACCTGTAAAATCAATTGACATTACATAAATATATTATATTTTCAGCAGTTAACCTGTCATTTTTCAAATGATCATATATAAAATAGAGTTAAAAAATACAAGTAATAGTTAGTTCAATGGGTAAAAGTCTTTTGGCATTTTATCAAAAAGTTCTATTCAAATCTATATTCGAGTAAGCCACCTTTTTTCCAAGTTTTTTAGAAAAAAATGAAGGACTAACATTAAGTGTAAATGTCATAGATTTATATTCTTCCCAAGTGATTGAAGAATCCAAATTCTTTCTCTTTCCAAGTATTCCATAATGCTCATCCTATCAAAAAAAAAATGTATATAGATATTAAAAAAACAAATTTATAAAAAGGCTAAAAATAATAATAAAACAAATGAACACCCTATTTGGGCAGTTTGATAGGGACTTGAACACAACAGATTCTCATATTTTGTTGTCTAATACTCAATTTTATATCAGTTTGCACGATCAATGAAGCATTAACTAGAGACAAATATAAAACATAAAAATCTTGGTTCCAAAATTACATACCATTAATTCTGAAGCCACGTTAAGATTTTCAAATAGAAATTTGAAAATTAAAGTTAAAACTGCAGAAACGGATTCAGATATTGCAAATAATATTCCAAAGAGCCATGAAAGGACAAATTCCTCAGTTAAAAATTTATGGGAATTCATTTCACTTATCAAATGATCAAGGAAGTCCTCCTCTTCATTTATTTTTGGGGAATTTCTCCTTTCTTTTATCATATTCTTCAGCATATTATTTATTTTCTCTTTATCCTGGAAACACAAAAAATAAAGCATTAATTCTTGAAATATTATCTGATTAATGTCAATACAATATATGTTAGTGAAAAATACTTTGACTCAACTCGATTTTAAGACTTGCTTTGCTTGAAGCATAATTCAAGTAAATATTAATACTTACCGGTTTTTGTGCATAGTATAGGGTCTCATGTACAAATTCTATTGGGCGAGAGTTGATTTTCTTATTACTAATAAAAAATACACTTTGCACTCGAATGATTAACAAATTTATAAAAGTTATATTTTCATTTATTTACTACTTTCACCTTGACCTCCTAGCAAATAGTAACTACAAGGATATTTGAACTTGTGATCTCAAAGTGAGCAATTCTCATCTTTGTCGGCCGGACCATTCTTTTCAGATCAAATTGATAGACTTAATTTTAAGACGCCTTACTCAGTTTGACTTATGCTGATTTAAATTTAGAAAAAACCTAACACATATATTCGAATAATTTGACAATCACTCAATTCAAAGAAATATGCGAATCAACTCAAACTCGAAATCTTAAAATTACCTTTAAGCATTTATGGTGAGAAGTACCAGGAACATTCAAGGGAAAAGATATAAGACCCTGAAATAAATTATAAATGCTCTCACTTATCTTCTCAGATGATTCTCCAAAATCACTATTCAGAATCAATTTTGTAAATATATCAAAACTCATCTGCCAAAGAAAAAAAAAACTAATTAGGGTTTCATAATTTCAAATTAGGGTTAGGGTTTCAGTTGGAATTAGGGTTTTCATTCGAATAAAGTTACCGCTGCAGAAGCATTTTTTACTTCAATGGATGGTTTATTCAACCATGAATGAATTCCCTTTTGAATCATTTTCTCCAATTTTTGAAGCAACTTGTGTTTTACGGTTTCCGGACCACAATAATTTAGGGTTGTATTTCTTGCATATTTGTGAATGAAACCAATTGCATTTGATCTATTTTCTCCTTCTTGTCCAAATAGTTTTGCAAATGTATCCAAATGCCCCATTTCTACTAATCTCCCTTCTTGTTTCAGTAAGTGATTGTTGAATTCTGCGTCGACCGATAAAATCACTGGTCGCCCCGCGATATTTGTCCGAAAAATCGGTCCATATCTTGAAACAAACAACATCAATAATTAACTACAGTTAATTGAACTAATAAAGTTTGTGTTCATTACAAGAAAAACAAGATTTTAGAGGCAGAAAATTGTTCCTAATATATTCATTTAAGCCTTTAAAAAGTTATAGAGACCTTTTTTTAGAAGGTATTTAAAGATTTAGAAATGAATAAACGTATTTTTATCTATGTTTGACTACTCCTCATAGATGTATTACAAGGACATATATCATAAACGAAAATATTATATCTCTAAAATTTATCTTCCGGTGATTGTACCAAGAAAACATAGAATCAAATTAAAACTAGCATATTGGAAGATCAATCGACCAATATATATATAACTTTCAAGTAGATACTTAGAGGCATGTCAAATGGGCGGCTTTGCCCGACCTGATCCAGATCCGACAAGATTCGTTTAGTAAACCCTATTTGGTCCGCTCCATACACAAATGGATCAGACTAAGGCGGACAAGGGTGCCTTAATTTTGGATCCGGATCTGATGAACCGTGTCAGATTGATCCAGTCCGAACCCAAAAAAAAATATTGAACAAATTTTTTCACACAAATCCAGTCTAACACTCACTGACCTTTGAATTCTGGTTTTGATGAAGGGATGAAGATCAAGAGAGTGACTTGAAACTAGAAGCCCTAGGGTTTCACCAATTAATGGTAAACCCATAGAGCCAGGTGGCAAAATTCCATTGCACTTCGGATTCCTCCATTTTCTAATCCATTGTGTACACCATATGATAACAAATGTTACTCCCAGTCCAACAATCCACATTTTCTTGATAATTTCTACACACAAAAAAAAAACTAATAATATTTGATCAATCGTTACAATGAACTCATATGCAATTCTAAAATATATTAAAACTCGAAAATAAGCAAGCCATAAAATAAATAAATATGAAGAATAAAGAATATATAAAGAGAAGATTTTACCACAAACAATGTAGCAAATTGGTGATGATTTTTCGAATTTTGTTCCCTCTAATTTATAAGTAATCCTCTTGGATTATGGGTGACCCAAATATTTAATGCAATATCCAAAAAATAAAGATGATTAAGGAATTAAATATACCTACATTTAATGTTTTTGTCATCTATATATATATAAATCTAAAATATCCTTACATTCCATTATTTATGTTCAAAAGCTATTTTTTTCCTCATTAAGCCATGCATGCATTTGTTTTTTAAGGGTTTTAAAGTTCAGGTGGCAAACTTGGTAAAATGTATATAGTTTGGAGGACAAATGAGTAATTAAGCCTTTGTTATTTTTGGATATTTACTCCAAATTTGCTAGTCAAAAAAATTATAATAGTTCAAAATGAGTGCATTTGTATATAATAACACTAGAGCCTCACGCACGCACGTTATTGCATGCATTTTAGCAATTTATGAAAGATTAAATCGCAAAACAAGTTATAAAAAAAGTATGTAATAATCTTATTAATGACTCATAGTACAATAACTAATACTATGCAAAAGAAAATTCAAACACATATTCAACTTTGTGTATTATTATATCATAAAATAACAACAATGACTACATTTTCTTAACTTTAACTTCTATTCCTCTATCAAATATATCCACCATATCTTGAATTGATTGGTGATCTCATACAAAGAAAATGGCACACGTAATGAATTAATAGTTTTTCAAATCTTCATAGCGCAAATTGGTAGTTTTTTGGGCACAAATATGTGCTCAACATAATTTCTATTTCTTGTTCCTTCCCCTTATCTCATAGCTTCATCTTTCTTATTTACACAAGTTTAATTACTGAAATTAAATAGTATAAATATTCTATATAAAAGATACCAAATTCATTTTGCCAATATAAATGTAAATAGTATAAATATTCTTCTTTTGTTTTCTTTTCCCATGTAGGCTTCTTATGAAGTTGGGCATATATTTCTTTTGGGCTCATGTCATTCTGTGGCCCACATAAAATGGGCCAAGAGGCCCAACTTTTGTACTCTTGCCCTCAAACTTCAGAAACTTATAACTGTAACATAAATACACATACTACAATTATTAAACTCGTATATATGTTTTCTAAAAAAAATTGTCGGAGAAGACGTGTCTTAATCATATACTAATAATATATATGTAAATGGAATAAATAAGGGACAAAAAGAAGAATGAAGAGCACAAGGTGCGTATATAATAATGTTTTCACCAAATAAAAATATATATAAAAAAAGATTAAGATTTGTCTTAAACTATTCATTCAACTTTTGTATTATGTATTTTATATTTTGTCTTTAAGTCTCTATCATCCTTTTTAAAAACTCATTTTATAAATTGTTTTTTAAAATATACTTTTTAATAAAAATAAAAAGTCAAAATTGATTTTTTATTATTAGGCGTTTGATAAATAATTAATTAAAATAATTAATTTGTGATAATTGATAATTTTAGATATTATTAAGAATTAAAATAGATTTAAACGTCTCTCATAATACCAAAAATAAAAGGTATTAATGACATCTAAAAAAAATACAAACAACCCATTAATTCCACTTTTATTTTTCTTATGCTTGCAGACCCAGCAAAAAAAAAAAAAACAACCTCAAACTCACCTTAATCCAACATTTTTAAAAATAAATTTGTCTGAATGCACACTTATATCCTTTTACAATATAAAGAAATAAGTAAACAATTGGCTTTAAGCCCCATTTTAACATTGATAAAAAAAATATATATATAATAAACAACAGTATTAATGTTAAATTCAAATTAAATAAATTAAAGTCATTTAATATTCTTAGACTCTATATAGCAACGAATCAATTAATAAATTCATAATTAATATCAACATTTTAACTAGTCAAATTATGTACATATACTCTATTTTTATTGAGTTTCGTTTTCGACTTGGATTCACCAACTTGAAAATTGGGGGCTAGTGTTAAGTATAGGATAATTTGAGTCAAAATTTCGGATTTTACTTTAGTCAACTCAAAATTAATAGGCTAATGATAGGTATAAATAATTGGACTACCTACCTCTTATAAGACATTGCCACATTGGATAACTACATTATTTTTTCGGCCTATGGACAGACAAAGTGTAAAGTTTTGAAAGTTGACATTTTGATCTCAACAATTTGGTACAATTTTTGTGTATTTGTTATATCTTTTCAATTCATGGATTTAAAGAAGAATTAGTCTCTTTATATCATAAGTAAACTAGTAGCACAAAAGGGTTGTTAGAAAAAAATAGAATTAAGGTGGTATTTGGTTCGCGAAATCATGAATGAGTAATTTCAATTAAATTTACGAACTCAAGATTTATGCCAATATTTTCAGAATATTATTAATTATTATATTTGGTTCACTATATTAAATTATCGAAATAATGATTAATATGGTTGATAGTAATAAATTCATATGTTAATTTAATAATTTTATTAGGGTGTACTCTTATACATAATAGTAATTCAACAATTATTAAATTTTTATCATTCCGATTCTAATGAACTTGAGAATCATGATTGAACACAATTCTATGAAATAAACAAGATAATCAACTTTTCTAAATTCTAGGAATCCATGTTTCGATTCCGCAAATCAAAAGTAATGTGTGAATTATAAGATCATGTGTTCAAATTTTTGTAAGAACGATCGGAATAGAAGAATATAAACTACTAACCGAATTAATAATTTCCTAATTTAATTGGTAGGCGAAATAAATACTATTTTAGCAATGTGTGAATTATGAGAAAGAAAAAGGCTATGAAATGATGGCCACCAAACAAATAATGAAATTCTAAAATTCCATCCAAACCAAAAATAGGCTGTGTTGATGCCCCATTTTCCTAATAATACCCAACTCCTTTTTTTTCTTTCTTTTAGCACATATGTCATACCCTTTCACTTATTTTTCTCTCTTGTCAATAATCTCATCCCCACCAACTAAGAATTAAGAGTGTCAGGAGATGCACTTGATAAAAATTATTAGTATTATAATAAATATAATAAAAGTTTTAGTATCAAATTTCTTGAATACCATAATGCTTGAGTTTAAAGAAAATACTATCACTTTTTATATATTCGAAATAGTAGCTAGTAGAGAGTAATTCAATTAATAAAGTCTATTGTAGTCATAATACAAAGCTTAAATTTGTTCTTATTTTAAAAATGTAAGAATTAGGTCCGAGGGAGATTTATGATTCCGACGTTGAGGAAATTAGTTTATTCATGACAGTGAGAGCTAACTAAAAACGTGTTGAACAAAAAAGAATTAGTCAATTCATCTAATAATCTTTCACTCTCGTATTAAATTTGTTATCAAAGTTGATTTTGTATAGTGGCTAAATGAAAATTTTAGTTAACAATATTAGTTGGTTCCATTAATAATTTTTTTTTGTCATGTTAGAAACCGAAAAAATCAACAATATTACAAACTTGAAATTGATATTGTACCATAAATTGTAAATTAATTACTAACAAAATATATAGGCAAATTTGGACATTTACAAATTTTGGAACCCATACCACAAAAAAGGCTAACAGTAAACTAAATCAGTTGAAATCTAGATTTTGACATATGAAACCGAATTGAATGAAAAAAAAAAAAAAATTCACAATTTCAATCTACATTTACTTTTTAAATATGGTTTCTTACTGATCCTCCAAGAAATGCAGAGGTTCCAAAAAAGAAGAAGTAAACTTAACTAAACCGACTTTGAGAAATAACCTAGCCAAACCTAATCAAATTGGTCAATTCAATTAAATTTTTGGATTTAACTCGATTTGAGTTGACCCCTACCTACCTGCAATTATCCCAAATAAATAAAACAAGTCCATATAATATATCTCAAAAACTATATTCCATCATCTCTCAAACATTGTTTTTCACTCATTCATTTCTTCAATCTCTCTCTCTTTCTCTGGTGGCAGAGAATTAGAGAGAGAACCCATAGATGGAGAACTCATCAAAACTTCAAAACTCAAATAATCAATCACCAATCACCACCACCACCATCGTCGGAACGCAAAACCAAAAACCAATTTGGAGATCTCACACCACCAATCAATACCCAACCACCTTCGTCCAAGCTGACACCACATCATTCAAACAAGTTGTTCAAATGCTAACAGGCTCATCAGAATCCTCCTCCAAATCTACAATTCCCCCCAAAAAGCAAGGATTCAAACTCTACGAACGAAGAAACAATCAAATCAAAACTAATCTCATCATCAACACATTGGCTAACAATAATTCTGGATTTTCCGAAGTCCCATCTCCAAGTTTTCTTGATTTCCCTAATCTAACTCTTAGTCCTGTTACTCCATTGAATCATTATGATGATTCTGAAGAAGATAAAGCGATTGCCCGGAAGGGATTTTACTTGCATCCTTCGCCGATTACGACGCCGAGAGATTCTGAGCCTCAACTTTTGCCTCTGTTTCCTTTGAGTTCCCCTAGGGTTTCATCTGGGTCTTCTTCTTGAAGAATTGGGGAATTTGTGATTTTTGGTTAGTTTGAGAAGTTTTGGAGACATGGGTTTTGAGTGGATGAATTTGATTTTGAATTTGATCAACAGGTATGTATGGATCTTGAATCAATTGTATAATCTAATATCTCTTTTTACAATATTATAAACTTCTTGTTTGTTTTACTAAATTTTGTTTTTATATTTTATAAAGAACTCTATAGAATTATATGAAATGTGATTTTTGAGAAAACTGTTATTTCAAAAATCGCTTCGAAATCAACTTTGAAACGTTGTTTTATGGTTACAATATTGGAATGGTTTGTCCGCCTAGTTCAAATTTCTCGTAGTTGAGTATAAGTCATCTAATTTGAATTACTCAAAGTCAGAATCGATGCCAAAAGGGGTCTAAGAACCTGCTTGGAAATGATTATCTTGCAGTAATTTCCATATTTCGAAATGATTGTCGGAAGCTCTTTTTAATATCTCAAAATCACTATGTGTTCACTCAGGTTGACTCTCTCCCCGATGGCTAGGAATAGTTCTCTACATTATCTGTCCTTGGAATTAAGATATGTTATTCAAACTTTTGACAAAACCAGACAAATCCTTAGTACAATAAACTCAAGATCTCTAGAATGACTGAACAATATGAGCAAAAAACTTGTTAGAAAAAGCGGTAGGGACTTGATAGATATGTAGCATCATCCAATTTCCTGAAAATTTTATCGTAAGTCAAACAGGTTAAAGGAGTTTCTTTTGGTCCCCTCTTAAGGCAAACTTGAAAAACAACTTGCACACCTCACAAGATATATCAATTCTTGAAATATGTGGTCCTTATAATATCAACTTTAGTATTCATTTTTTCCGACCTTAATTTGTTGATAATTTGAGGTCGCAGTGTTTACTGAAATAGTTTGACATCAAATTGAATCGAAAATTAGAATTTTGTTGAGTTGAAAAATGTACCATGAATTGTTAGGAAACTAGGGAATTTAATGAATACTTGAAAATAAGAACATTTATTATGGTTGATAGTAGGGATTCGAATTTTATAATCGACGTTTAGTGTTAAGGAATTCGAAAATGCTCATAATTAGATGATTGAAAAAGCAAACCTTATATAATGATATATCGTGAAATCGAATTCTGGTGGTGGTCATCCACCGGCCACTTGGTCATACATACTCCTTTTCGGGTTTAATGCAAATCTGAAAAGGAAGAAAATTGATCAATTTGTTCGAGTTTTGACATTCATCCTCTCAACCAAACTGAACTATCATTCGAATGAATAATACAGAAGGAATATTGTAGGCGATCAGTAGTTGCACCAACAAAAGATAGGATGGGATGTTTATTGTATTCAATAATATACGTAATGCTATCAATGAGTTAAGCATGTAAGAAATAGGATGATCCAATAACACCGAAAAGTTATGAATGTGACTACAATTTTGCTTATTCCATTGTTGAACTATATGATTGAGCTCCCATTACTCGGCAAAGTTCTTGGAGCAACATAGCGATAGACAGTCTGCTTATGTGATATAATTCTTCGTAGCCACACGAGAATTTCATTTTCAATCCTGAGGAATGCTGTACACCAAAATTGGCCAGTTGATAGCCCAAGATTTCAGGGTTGGCGGAATCCGGTGAACATGATTAGTTCAAAGTAAATTATTAAGGTGTGCTAAATACCCATATCATCTGGTCCAACTTGAGAGGATTTGAACTAATATATCATTGTGTTATCGTGTACACTTACTGATTATAGATACATCGAAATTGATAGTATTGAAGATTATGCTTGCTCTCAGATTTGTAAGAAAGAAGTGATTGTCTTAAACCTGTGATTCTCTGGAAGTGGTCCATTTCCTGGCAGTATAGAAACTATGACCTTGAAACCAATTATAGCATGGAAATAATCACACACCAATTAGACAGAGCAATTAAAGGCATTTAAAGTTACCTGAATTATTGATTGACCAAAAACTTAATAGGTAATGGATCCAATATGTATATATAAGTTAGAAAGTTTTACTAAACAATAAATGAAAAATTATGGATAAATTGCAGTAGAGAAGGTTTAAACATAAACTTTCATATTCTGATACGATATTGAATTACCGATTAATTTAAAAATTTAAAAATATGTAATAGATAATGCATATACTCCTGTAATATACTTTATATAACTGTAATAAAGCATTTTCTGATTTAATAAAAGAACTACTTTTATCTAGAGACTTTGAATCTGCATTTGATAATCTAACATGTTCTCTAGATCAACTCGAAAACAAGTGTAACATCACTATTAATATCAAATATATGTACTCATGTCATTTAATTTGCAAATGTAATCTTCAATGAAGAAGTTCAGATAAACATTTGGAACTGAAAATATTTAAATTCAAGTTATTTGATAGTTACACCAATAATATTATAACTCGTATTAACTATCAACTGTTCAAAAATCTAAAAAACTGAAATATAATAGGCATTTGTTAGAACAAATGCAGTTTCAACTATATCGCATTCCATTTAGAACTGTTAGATCTGATCAGTACCGGTGTGACAAAAGGTGTCGTAACACAGTTTGACACACCTAGAGTTAGACGGAAATAACACAATAAACTTAAAAACACAAAGCAATTGTTCACGCAGTTCGATGCTCATACCTACATCTGCGGGGCCTCGCCCAGTATCAACAATCCACTATTTAAATCTATTTACAAACACCAATTTTGGACTTACACAGATTAGGACTCCTGCCTACAACCTATGTCATAATCGGCTTACAATCTAAATAGGAAGAGAAACAAAAACTCACTCTGTTTCCTCTGTCTCTCGGCCGAGACAATATCGCTTTAATCATTAAAAGCTCAATCAATGCATCGTCAAACTGGTACT
>JAYMTB010001710.1:0-10396 GCA_036897585.1 Francoa sonchifolia | reverse complement strand
TTTTGCCAGCTACATTTCACCTTACCTTGTTCGGTTCATCTTTGAGATCTTGGCAAAAAACACTGGATTATTGCATTCTGTCATGTGGATTGCTTTTCGCTGTATATGGAACTTACAACACTGTAGTTGGAGTTGAAGGAAATCCAAGTTTCTTCCTTTCTCCCTAAGAGTATGAAACAAAAACCTTATCCACAGGTCTCCAGGAATTGTTTACTTCTATATTGAAGTGACTGTCATACTTACTTTTAATGTCGTTTACTAAGTTATTTCGAATCTTTAAGAGTTTCATATTACGAGCTTATGATACACTTTTATCGATCAAATTTGTACAGATTCTTTTAGGTGGTCTAAAATAAAATGTATGCATGGATGAAATAGACTGTTTTTGGGTATTAAGTTAATGTGATACCTAAGATCACTGAAATAATTTTTACGAAAAATGGATTAGAAGCAAACAACATTGTATTATAAACTCGGTCAATTAAATATACTAATCAAATCATGTCAAGTAGGGTTGGAACCTACCTCTATCAATTGAGAGAGGCATTTTATTTTAAGTTTAAATACCTTTCATGTTTTTTATTTTTTAGACTGTATATGTAACAAATAGTTTTATTAATTATAAAAAATTTTATATAATTTTTGGACTTTTATTTTACTCTTTTACCGTCTTGTATCTGTCCACCTTCCTGTTGACCCCTTTTAACTTTTTATTTGAAAAAATAAAAAAATTCTCTATTCTTTTTCGTTCTCATTACTTTTTTTTTTTTTTAATTATTTTTGTGTCTATTTGAAATATTAATTCATTTACATTTTCTAAAATTCATTCATAAAACTAATAATTACTACTTATATTTCTTTAATTCCGTCAAATTCACTAACATTTTTTTTTTCCAAATTTATTATATACTTAAAGGACGGGACCACAATACTTAAAAACAATACATTAGATATATATATATATATATATATAAGTCAGGATTGCTAATTACTTATGGAAAAAAAAATTGTTGTAAATTTGACGGAATAGAAGATATATAAGTGTAGTAATTGTTAGTTTTATAAATGGATTCTAAGAAATGTAAATAAATTAATATTTCAAATAGGCGAAACAAAAGTAATCTAAAAAAATAAATAAAAAGGAATTTGCCAAAAGAAGGAGAGAGAAAGGAGGAGAACGAGAGAATTTTCTATTTTTTTTCAAATAAAAAACATAAAAACGTCACTAGAGTACCGCGTAGACGCTTAATGGGAAGTTGGAAACTGGAGGGTAAAATAAAAGTTCAGAAAACTATTTGGGACGTTTGAGAGTCAATGAGACTATTTATTATAAATGCAATAGTCCAGGGGATCAAAAGTCATTGGAATGCCACGTAGACGTTTAACGGGAAGTTAGACGGAGGCAAAACGGCGAGAGAGTAAAATAAAAATTTAGGAGACTATTTGGGATTTTCGAGAGTCTAAAAATCCAGAAGACCATTTGAGATTTTCGAGAATCCATAAACTACTTATTGTACGTTGCAATAGTACGAGGTCAAAGGTATTTAAGCCTTTATTTTATGAAAAACAAATATTATTTATTTTAGTTGTTAAATACTTGAATTATTAATTTAAGGCTTAAGTATAATATTGTCCTCCAAACTAAAATCCAAATAACAAAGTGCCTCCAGACTATTATTTGTAACGTTTTACACCTTAAACTAGTGTTTTGTAACACAGTACTTAATTGTTAATTTGAATTTTAGCCAAATTTTTAACAAAATTAAATTTTGACCAAATTTATAAACGAAGTGTAATTTATCCAAATGTATAACCTAATTTGTAATTTGCTCGATATTTATTTTAGTTGTTAAATACTTGAATTATTAATTTAATTTGTAAATTGCATTTAATAATTTTCCCGCCCGCTTATTTACAAGTCATTTTCCTGACTACTACCTTAGATCTGAAAATTCGAAGATATCCAGAGGAAGGGGAAGAGAAAGAGAGAGAGAGGAAGGAGATGGATGAATCGATTTCAAGATTCTGCAAGAGCGTTGGTAGCTTCTGCAATCGGTTGCAGTCGAGTTGCGACGCTCTCAAGCAGTCCGTCGAGCGCCGACCGATTCCTCTCGGTACATTTTTCTTTTTGTTTAGTTCTTTATTGTTTAGATAAATGTGACGATAAGCTTTCTTGGAATTAGGTTTACGATAGTTCTTAGGTTTTCCTATGGAAATTGACAATTTCTCCAATTTTTGGATTTTAGAAAAAGTCTCCGAATGAAATACTGCAATTCTTACTTCATCGATTTGTATTTCTGTTTGTTTGCTGAGAAAACAGACGCATGCCTAAAGAACAGTATCGATAGACTGTAGTATATGTCATGATGTACAAGGTAATTATGTCCAAAATGTTAACCTAGCATTATTTCAGCTCATGAACGAACACATTTTCAATGCCATTTTGTTCTCAGCGTCCAAACATAATGTAATTGTGGAATGATGTATGTGCCTTGCTCTTTTGACATTTTCTTGGTGACATGCTTACCAATTTTACAATTAGATTGAAATGTATTTAAATATTCTGTTAATGTGTCATGAAATAGATTCTGCAATATCGACCTTTATACAATGTTTAAATCGCCGTGTGTCTACTGCAAGCAATGATCTCAACTTGCTCGAATCAATGTCATTTGGGACTGTATCTTTTGAGGAACTTTTAGGTCACTGCAATGAAGTTTACAAGAAGAATCAAAGTGACCTTGTTGAAGTTCAAGATCAACTAAAAAAGTATGGATACCTTCCTGGTATGTTATCTTGACTTCAAATTGACAGTTCTTTTGTTTTTGCTTGAACCTTTTGTGAGTATGTAGAATTTGGAAACCAAAGAGGTTCCTAGAACTTTATCACCTGATTTTGTTTCCTTGCCCAGAACTTGAGATAGATGAAGAGATTGAAGGTTGTGAGTTGTCAACGCCACTAGAGTTGGAGTCAAAGATTGTGCATGCAGAAGATGAATTTTACCCAACATCATCCTGTCGTGGAGGACTTTCAGCAGCAGGTTCTATAATGAAGAATTTTGATGATGACCCTTTGTATCCTTTTTGTTATTTTAACTTAGTCTGCAACTAGTAACCTAATCTACCACACTGTTTGTACTAGCATACACAGTGGAACTTCATTTTGTGTTTCTTAATTGTTAGATTTGAGGAGTCGCTCAGTTTAAAGAACCTTGGGCTTTCAGATGCTTGTCTTGCCACTTTAGCATCTGAAGGTTAGTAAGTGTTCTACAAATGGTCCACTAGCCAGTTTTTTCTGTTTACTGATCCACTCATGTCTGTTGTCTCTGCAGCTAATAGTAAAGCTATTGAACTGGATGTGCCTTGGAAAGAACCAAAAGTGTAAGTTTATAACTTTGTTTAGTTTACATATGTAGTAGAAGCAACTTTGGGCTTATTCTTTACACTTTCTCTGTCCTAAGTTTTAGAAATTCCAGGGATGGATTGTGTGATGTAAAAGGGTCAGCTCATCTTACAAGGAAGCCTTTGGATGAAGTTGAAGGTGGCAAACAGTTATATTTCTCCATATATGATATACTTTCTCAGTCTTTTTCATCACTCTTGTGATGCCAAGATCTAACTTTTACCTGCGTGATCATTTCTCAAGTTGTAGGGAATGTGAAATATGACCTGAAGTCAGTTGATGTATCTATACCTGTAATCAAGGTGACAGAGGATGATTATGACAGCCTTCCTTCCTCCTTGAAATGTCTTGCATCATGGGGGGTATGATGTTCTCCTTCATGCTTATTGCAATAGGTCTTATCCATGTATACCACAAGAAACAGCATTTTCTAATTCTAAGAGTTAAATCTGTTGCATGCATAATTGTAGCAGTTTATCTATCGTTATAGCATGGCTACAACTCTAGTTGCTCAGCCATGGGTCCTATAATTGGGCATCTGCTTCATGATTAACTGATTGCAGCCATTTCTGATTTTGATGTTTTGCTAAATTTGTCATTTCAGGATTTGCTTGCTGCAGTTCAGAATATCAACTCAAGCCTGAGTTCGAAAGAGGAAGAGAAAGTAAATTACTTTTTCTACGATGAAATTGCATCACTGGGATTGGGTATAGAAGCTGACTTGGTCACTTTCTGTCATACCACTTATTTCAGGCTTTCAACTTATCAAGGATTCACTTGGTGTATTTATTTATTTTATTTTTTTCGTGTAGGACCTAAAGCAAGGTGTTATCTGCTGATGCTCGTGCGCATGAAACGGTTAGTAGTTGAGACCATTAATGGTTCAATATCCTACCGACTTTTGTAGACAGTGGAGAAAGGAATGAAAATGTACTTATTAACAATTTATACTACTTGTATATCTATATCCTGATGAGGAAATTGACCATCTAATTTTATTAAATTATTTATATCTACTTACCACTCAATGTAAGCTACTGGATGTGGAAATTTACCAGTGATGTAAATTCATTAACTCTGGATCAAGTGGTGAAGTCATTCACATCGAGTAGTAAAGTAAAGTTTCCATATGTACCACCTATCACCCGCAGTGTATGAGACAGAAGCCGAAGCGCCAAATTCTGTTGGGTCAACAATATCTCAAAACAAATTCACAAGCTCAAATAAAGAACACCAAAATAGCGGAAGAACGAAGATGAAATGCAGAGAAGTATAATTATAGCCGCTATATATCTCATTCAAAATCTTCTTATGTGCTGCTAAATTACAATGTTAAGTGTGTATGGATGTTGACCAACCTCTGACAGCAAGGTAGTGCCTTCATTAAGCAAAAACTAAATGAAGGAAAATCACATAAAATTACAAAAGGAGCTCAAGCAGGTCGAATCAAAAAACAAAAACGAAAACGTACGAGGGTCGGGAAGAAAGCAAAAGTCACAGAAAGAATTGATATAGCCTATGATATGAATAACCAAAACCTAAAATATGAGCTTCATTTGTTTCCTTCAGATTTGCATTCATTCCACATTTCTTTGCAGCATTTTGAAGGATGTTACCTATACGGGTTCAGGTCGAATTCTGGAGGATCATCAGCTCTTTCCTAGTTGTATATTTTGACTGGCTTCTCATATGTGTGACGGTTCTGCAATATTTGGGAAAAATAACAATGAGAAATGGAAATTCATTTGTCGCATGAGCCATTCAGCTTCATGGAAACGCAGAAGATAAGAAAAGAATGACTGAGATTAGTACTTTACCTGATTTACAGCATAAGATCTCTTTGGAGCATTATCAGAGTGCTCCAAGCCAAGGTACTGCTCCCATGCGCCATAGATGTCTCTTCTCTGAAGATAATAATCAAACCATTCAATTCACGTACCAAGAAGGAGAGACAGGGTATTACAAATTTGGATCTACTATCGGCAAAACAAATTATACAAACAAAGAATTTTACCTGAAAACGGGTGGAAACTATATCATCATCCTGCAGGTAATCTGGACGACCAAGCGACAAAAATGCAACCTTCCACTGCCCAACCAAATGGGAAAAAAATAAGGAATTATAAGGTAGTGTAAAAACTGCAATATGTTGAATCAGTCAGATTCTGAACAGCGTAAATGCAGTAGGGGGAAGAAAAGATACCTTGGAGAATTCCTCATCTGGAACCTGCAATTTCTTCTGTATTCTCAATTTAACTTCAGCTACAGTTTCACCTTCATGAATGACCAAGAAAAAGGGATCCCCAAAATTTTGTACTTGCTGAACAAACAGAAAGAATTGTATAAGAATCTTGAAAAAATTTCAGCACAGTTAATAGCACCTTTAACAATGCAAAAGAATCATCTGATTCACATTCAATACCCCTTGGTTCTGAGCAGGATCTTTTATGAAGTGGTAGACATGAATCAAGCGGTCTTGAGGACTGAGGTTCTTTTCTTCTTCAGGAATCTGAAACAAAACATGAAGACAGCTTCAACTATACAATAACGCAAACTAGAAGGCGCACACATCTAACCACCAAAAAAACCAACTAGGCGAAGCATGCTGAAAGATAGAATTCTAATGTTACAAAAACTATTTAAGTGAAAAAGAAAAAAAACACAAAAAGAAAAAAGAAAGAGGCGCACTTCTTCAGCACGCAGTGTCCAGTACTGGTCATTTATATTTTCAATCTTCTCCGTGGGTGGAAAGATCTACAAAGATGAATGGCAGTTATTAGCAATATGTAATAAAGGACACAAAAGATAAAGATTAATGTTTGTATGAATGGATGTTTTCAAAGGAAATTTTTTCCAACAGTGACTGCAAAGAGAATGATACCAGAAGCATGTAAGACATATTTTTCTATCAGCAGTGCTTATGGGATGAATGAAAATGACTTTTCATTAAAAATTCAACCATAACAGTTGATGGATTAATAGATATTACAGTAAAAATAAAATTAATTACCTTGTAGATCTTGTGGTAGAAAACTTCGAGTACTCTAAGTTCTGCATCTGGATGAGACAACTCTACCTGTTTAAGGTTGCACCATACACGGGGGAAATTTATTGCATGTAACCACATTTTCTATTACAGGGCTACATACATAAGAAACTAAACTAGACAATATAGCAAGGGTAAAGTCTCTCAAAGTAATGGAGCAACTGTTTGAATTGTATTCTGTTCCTTTTGTTTGGTGGATGGAGAATAATAAGCTCAAAATGTTCTTGTTGACAATGCACACACGCTGTATTTAGGAAAGAATATGCTCTAGTACAGTAAGGTAAGAAGTGGAAGCAAGCATGTGAATAGATGATTCTCCCTGCAAAAAGCAGATTTTGAAGGCCACAAGGAGACAACACCAAGATGAGTAACACTGCATTATAATAAATTACAGAGTGAGACTACCTTTGTTTTAAGTTCATTAATCACATCTCCTACGGTGCTTAGTTTAGGCAATCTGATATTGTGAATTACCACCTGCAAACAATTAAAGAAATATCATAAAAGGCCCAACCCAATGAATAAACACAAAACCTGAAAAAAGGGATTTGGAAAAACTAATACTTCTACTCATGATGAAACAAAGATAAATAAATAGCAATAGCTTTCACCGTACTTCATCCTTGGTAGCATGATGAAAAGCAACCTTCAGATTTTTTAGACCTTGCAATTCTGGCAGAGGGATGTCCAGAACTTCGTAGTACAAAATATCAGAGGTCTACCAAAAGAATATGTTTAGTCAAGAAATGAGTAAGTTAACAGGAGTAAATATCACAACATTCTATGAAGCAACCTGATTGTAATGGACCAACATGTCTGACAAATGCTCCAGTCCTCGATATTTAATGGCCTGTGGCTTGGGCTGCTGGGAGTAACAGTTGTGAGATGTTAACCTGATTTTGGATGGGTCTTCCAATTTAATTCGGTGTGCCAATCTTTCCACAACATCATCGTATGTATGGAGCTTTGACCTTGAAATTTGTTAAACAAATTAGCTATGGAAATATGTAATATTCGAAATAGTAGCAAAGGATTAACAAAATTTGTATAACGTCCCCATAATTACTTACAACTCTAAACAAAAGTCATCCTCCTTGGGCCTCTCCAGAGATCGAAAATGAACAATCTTTAAAACATCAAATGATAAAAAAAATTAAGGTTGAACAATTCAAGGAAGGCTAAAATCGAAGTGCAGAAAGGGCACCACTTGGTGTCAGGATTTAAAGAATGAGTGAACAATTGAACTTGGCCAACATGATACATCCAAATACTCTGTAACTATTTACTTACTAAACTGAAAAATAACAAGACCCTTCGCAAATCTTAATAACCAATCAAAATTTCAGTGACCTGTACCTGGCGATTATGTACATATTCCAAAAATGACGGAACATCTGGATATCGGCATTCTTCTTCAGTTACAAGAGGGGAAACTTTCTGAAAGCAAATGATGTCCCCATCTTCAATCTGAAAGCAAACAGGAAAAGAGGGTTAGTTACATTTTCAGACCTTATTTAAAACAAAAGCAGTGGGCAGTAAAGTAACATATACCTGACTCATCCGAAATGAATTCCTCTTCTCTAGGTGTTCACACATCACACATGGGTCGAACTTTATTTCCTGAACATGGCATCACAAACAAAAAATATTCTCGAAACAATAATGTATACCAAAGCATAACAACCAGTCACAACAAATGTGAATGAGAAATTAGAAGGGAACAAACCTCATAAAGTTCAATTTCTTCATCAGAAGCAAAGCCAGCCATTTCATTTAGTTTCGTCAAAATTTCTGTTGGTTTACCAGAACTCTTCACAAACATCCTACCAACATATCTGGCAACAAAGAAGATATTTTAATGCGAGAAACTAAAAAGAAAAAAAAAAAAAAAAAGAATAAACAGGCATAACTATTTACCGCAATTCTCCCTTAAGTGGATCATAAAGCTTGAAGAACAGCAGAATATCCTCTTTAGTTTTTTCAGGCAATGGAATGGGAGACAAATTCTGGAACATTAAGAGATTATAAAACTGAAATGAGACAAAGATCCAACTCAAAGATTCTCCAAATCAATATTCCAAACAATCAGAATGAATTGCCAGTACTATCATAGTAACATTACCGGCCCAGGCTCAACTTCCAAAAACAACTTTAGGTCTGCATTTTGAGTCTTATTTGAGACCTCCCTCAATTGTCCGACCTAAAAGCAGAAATTGCGAAGTCAGTGCATAATGCATGTTTATGAAGTTCTACAGAAACCAACTTTCACATAAAACATATAGCATGTCATAACCTCACACTGTAAAACCAATCACAATAAATAGATCAATGTCAGGATGGTGAAGGCATAATTGTAATACTGATCATAAGGCCTTTCTCTAAGGTGTTAATTTCATCATGGTCCACCAAACCATGTCAGAAATGAGATTTTGACAATTACGAAACACTATAATAACAATCCATACGTAATACCTAATAATTATGATTGTTAAAAAGCGGAACAATATCAGGAAACAGTAACAAATTATTACAGATTGTGCTTCCTCCTGGGAGGTCAATGGTCGATTGGGACGATAAGTGTGATTTTGTCGCTTCGCCCACAACCAGAAACGCTGGTACTGGACTGGTATACCAAGCTCTTTAGCAACTTCCTCCTGTGAAAACCACAAAAGTTAATTCAACCCTAGCAAAACATATATTCACAAGTCCTGACATAAGAAGTAAAAACATAAGGTAACAGTACCTTGAAAACATTGAAAATTGTCTGTTTTTGGATACGGAAACTGTGAACTTTGTCATGATCCACAAGATCAAAATATATGTGCTTTCCAATCTGCTCAACAAGGTCCTCATCCCGTGCAACCTTAAACATAACAAATTTCCCATGAGAAAGATATATTTGTCATTGCTAAGATACATGAAAGAGAGAGGTAATAAGCAACAACCTTTATAATAGTATAAAGGTGGGCCTGCGCCTTGTGTCTTTTTTTGTTCTCCTTCTCTTCTTGTTCTTTCTTCAACCTTATCTAATGTGGGACAATTGATGTCAGTCTGGATCATACATGTACATTAAACCGAAATTATTAAAATAATATCACCTGCAGATAAACAAAGCACTTACCCTCAGGTGTTCAGCAATGTCTTTCTCATCAACATTACATATTATTTTGTCCTTGTCACTTTCACGTATATACACAAGCATATATGCATTCGAGTATTTTGTAAACTTAAAAGGCGTGTTATTGAATCCAGGATTTGTCTGGGGCAACTGTCAACATAACAGTGCAAGGCCAACTCACATTATGTAAAAAACATGTCTTCACTAATGCGAAAATAAAATATTTGAAAGCATATGGGTGCTTAAAATATATTACCTCTTCCTCACCACCATACTGCTCTTCTAATGCTCGCTTCATATCTTCTTTGGTGACCCGTTCGTCATCAAATTTGTACCTAGAAAAAACATGAGAAATTCACAATATCTATGAATAACACTCCCATAATGGTCTAACCATGAATTCTACTACAACACCAAATAGTAACCGTAATATGATCTAGTACATGGTATTCATAGATAACATTTAAGAGCAAAAATTATCGGGTTATATAGGTACAAGGAAAGTAACGAAACAAAAGCTCCAAAGTTTAACAAAAGGAACTTCAAAGTATATCCACTCCAAAGTAAAAATAAATAAATAAATAAGAATAGAACACCATCATTGCATAACTCTCAGTCCACTCTAAATTATCATAGAGGTAATCGACTAATAATGAATAGTAAATTGCATCATGGTATTTCGAATGAAACAGGTTTTCCTGCATCAAGATAGAGCAAAAGAGTTCGGTATTGTGCGCAAGGGAGACAGATAGAGAAGGATTAGTAGGTATATTATGCATACCACTGCTCGGATAGGGTTGGTCGAATGAAAGCATAGTAATGACCTCCAT
>JAYMTB010001709.1:0-10400 GCA_036897585.1 Francoa sonchifolia | reverse complement strand
TTTTGTATGAATAAATAAAGGATCTTATATTAAAATAATTTTAAGTAGACATAAAAGGTAAAAATTAAGAAAATGGCCAAAGAGTTTATTAATCAAATTAAAGTAAAAATATTTTCCTAATTAAAATTAAACACGATTAGAAAAAAGATTATTAGTAAGTGCACAAGGTAAAAAACTTACGTAATTAAGTATAAGCAGAATAGAACATATAAATAATGTTGTATATGTGTCAACTTTAAAAATTGATTAATCCGCATTTTACATCCAGAATTCATCATAATTAGAAACCTTTTACGTACTGTTAAACTTTATTTGTATAGTATGGCGTAAATAATATTTTAGAAGTAAGCAAGATTTTGGCTGATTTAATGCAAAAAAATTAGAAACTTTTTTATATACTAATTAATCTTATTTCTAAATATCACATTACCAATAAGTAAGTTATGTCTTATTTACTGTAAACACAGAGGTTGAAAGATTCAACATATATAATAGAGACATAGTAACATGAAGACAAGGATTTTCTTTGCCTCCCATTTACGCCGAAATTTCCAAGCAAAATCAAAATCTCCGTTTCTTCTCATTTCACTCGTTTCTCTTTTTGCTCCCTTGCCTAACTTTTTGTCCTCTATATATAGTAATCATATCCACGTAAAATACTCTATATATCAATTATGGACCAAAAAAACCTGCCTGGATTCCGTTTTTATCCAAGGGAAGAAAAATTAGTACCTTTTTTTCTTCAGAACAAACTCCAACAAAAACGAGCCGACTTGAATCAAGCCATAGAACGCACTATCCCAGTTCTTGATATCTACAAGTTCAATCCATCCGACCTTCCACGTCGGTCAGATAGACACGACTCTTTTTTTTTATATCATATATTCTGTTAATATTGTACAGTTTTGTGCAGAGTACGCAGGAGAGCGGTGTAGGGAAGATAGTGAGCAGTGGTTCTTTTTTATTCCGCAGCAAGAGAGTGAGGCGCAGGGGAGGAGGCCAAACAGATTGACGACGAGTGGATATTGGAAGGCAACTGGGTCTCCGGGGTATGTTTATTCGAGTAACTATCGAGTTATTGGATTGAGGAGAACAATGGTGTTTTATAATGGTAGAGCTCCAAATGGAAGGAAAACTGAATGGAAAATGAATGAATATAAAGCTATTCATGGTGATACTACTCCAACGGTAATATTTTATTTTGATTTACTTAGCATATATAATCTTAAACTAATCGAGTCGAGTTTATTACTTTCTAATTGTCCAAACATCTATAATTTGAATTGTTCAACTGTTAACACGTTATTATAGTGGCATATTTGGTTAACAAACAATCCCGAAAATTTTAAAAATTGTTCTTTAACTCATTTAAGTTTTCTATAATTTTGTCAATTTCAATAAAGTGTCGTTTTGTTTGTGTAATATTCCGTATTCGTAGCTAAATTATCGAAATCAATATTTTTTGAAATGTGTGATTAATTTAATTAAATTCCGAGAATCCTAATTCATGTATTTGGTTTGTCCATGATAAATTATGTATTTTACTAAAATTACTTCATAAATTAATGTTATATTCGGTTCTCGAAAATTTGCAGGAGTAAAAGTATAATTTATTATTTCTTAAATTTTTGAAATAAGGATTAACCAACTTTGAAAAATGAATTCTAATTCTCCTATTTATGGAAATCATGATTGCTGCAAAATCATTCAATTCTGTAAAACCAATATGGGAATTAGTATTTTTTTTTGTGTTAAATTTGAGAAACCAATTCGTCAGTTCCGGAAACCAAATGCCACAAAAATGTTTATATTTAAAGAGATAAAAAAACAAAAATACCCTGATTTCTATTGTCCGTTTAATTTCTCAAGGCAGATGCGAATGAGTCAAATCGCTAGGATCATTTTCTTTTTCGTGTTGGATATCATACAAATGATTAAGCCTAATTACTGCTAGACACATATGTATATGTGTATATATACATGCAGCTAAGGCAAGAATTCAGCTTATGTCGAATTTACAAGGAATCGAAAACCCTACGAGCATTTGACAGACGGCCAACAGGAGTGGTGATACAAGAGGGCAGGCAGCCAACAGCTGAATTACCGGCTGAAAATGAACAGGCAACATATTCTGATCACAAACAGATAACTATAGCGGGGAAGACAAGTTCACATGAGAGTTCATCATCTGGAGATCATGCCCAACAATTCCATACTGGCGAAAGCAGTACCAACCCAGAAATGCAGCTCGATAATAATCAACCCCCTTTGTGGGATTGGGATCAAGCTAATTGGTTTTTCAATTAAATACTAAATGCATTTTGTAATAATAATTCTAGACGATTAAGGAAATTAAGATTTTGATGCAAAATATGTTAGCAGGGTTTCATGTTGTCTATCGTAGTTTGAATACTAACCACGATGTGTACTAACCGATCTATGATATGTAGAAATGCTAAGGACGATTTTTTCTTGTGTTGGGCCAATGGCAACACATCATCTTTAAACCAGCCAATAATGTAGTGTCACCCAATAATGTAGTGTCATATATGTCTGTGATCCCATTATGTCAGATTTAAATATTTTAAAAAGAAAAGCTTCTGACATAATAGGATCACTTCACCCTTGGACCCAATCCACCTAAGAACATCTCGCTCAAGACTTGACTTAAAAACAACACGAATGTCTCTTCCTTCAAACTTAAGTCTATCATTGCGTAGAAACTTAATCACGTTGACATAATCAGCGACTATCAAAAAGTATATATGGACATGGAATTATCAACCAAGTCAAATTGCCTGGAAATTCCCATATTGGTGTAGAGTGCAATAAGACGACTTTTGATCACTATAGGCTTGACTTATAAATTTAATACTCGAGGAAGGGAAAGGTTGACATATAGCCCACGGAGAGGTCACAAAGAAGTAGTCTTTGAAACTTTTAATGAAGTTCAATAATAATGGTGAACAAGATGAACTTCCAAAAGTAACACGGGTATAGTTACTTACTCTTCTTCTGGATAACTGGAGAGGTTGGTTGTTGGGCGTATTTTTTTCCTGTCCTACTAATTCCTGCATTCATTTATTAGAAAAGGACTATAACCAAATTAGGATTCAACTAACTATTTAAAGTGTAAATGAGATTTAATGTTGTGAACATCCTTCGGGAGATATACATAAAACAAATTTTATCTTTACAAAGTGGGAATATTTCCGTTGAAAAGTATGACAAGAGACATGGCACAAGCCTGGAATGTGCCTACACTCCAAATTCTTGAGGTAGATGAGATACCATATGAATGAATTTCAAGTTCTTAGATACCATATGGCATAAGACGCACAATTAAATTAACCACGCTCATTGGTCACATCGATAGTTAACCATACATTCCCTCCCCATCCTCCAACCTTCAGCTCAACTGGCTTACATATAGTCCCGTCTTTCACTTTTATCAGGTTATCTGTTCCAAGAGAATTGCAACATTTGATCATTGAGGAAAAGGAACACCAAAAGGGGAATAATGGGCTGAACCAGAGTAGGTGCCAAAAATTAAATTAAGTTAGATACATCAAATTTCAAAATGTTACATGTTCCAAAAACATGCTCTTGGAGTCTACAATTTAGGAACAAATGGCACTTTGGCGAATTACAACTTCAGTTCTATGGCATCAATCTTTTACGGAACATCGTAGTATCTTCACGTCATGGATGGGTCTGAATAGCAAAGAGAAGTATGAGAGATCTCATCAAAACTAAATATAGTCATCAAAATTACATCAAAATTACTGCTAATTGAAATTTTGACCAGATGTGATAAACATCAAAACATGTTAACATTGATCCCAATACCACATGTAATGTAATAGTAAGAGAAATCAATTCCAAATTAAAATTCCCACGTGTAAAAATGACCCAAAAATTCTGGGTCAAGGGTGACGTAGTCAAAGGGTCATGCTGAAGGGTATATTTAGGAAGCAACATACCTATCATTGTTATCAGTCTGAACGCTACCAAGTCTTTTGATAATTTCCATTCCTTTGCATACTCTTCCAAATATTGTGTGTTTCCCTGGAGGAGACAAACAATTGAAGCATATCAATTGCATAGTAACGAGTCATGAAAGCATTAGAGTAAATGAGAATCTAGTTTTTGTTCTTTAAGATGACTTCCAAAGACATTCAAATTTCGAGCACAGATGATAAAATAAAATGATAAAATCGTAAAAAGCCACAATTCAAATTAACTATAACAAAATACAGTAGTCAACGATTGACTATGAACCTTTTAGTTTCTTGCATAGCAGAGATACTAAGAATTCCAAACCATATTTAACACGAAAACTGTGCCACACCACAATCCATCTAACTCATGCAATTTCCAGGTTTAAAATACAAGTGCATTGGGGTTTCAGAAGGCAAGCTGGAGAAGCGAGGAACATTCAGACAACTTTCCACAGTGTCGCAAGAAGGGCAATGACTACTGAGAATATGTAAATGCCAACTCAATGGAACCATAAATAGGACATTTATTAAAATTGAAAACAAGATTCTAAAATTGTTCCCACTCCATAGTCACCAACAGTCAACTAGCCTTTTGTCACTCCTTTGCATTTCTCTTTGAGAATGAAATTAGTGCTTTTTACAGACTCATGCAACACAAAACAGACCTACGTTTTCCATGCGCACTAAGGAACTGCATACTGCGTATAAGTGTTAAGTCCTCTCTGTTGGAAATAATTATGGAAAATCCCGACTCTTCCCAAGGCAAGATTAAGTTCTTGAGGCAGATTGCTCACAGGGCACTTTCAGTTGGTCAGTCAATTTTATATCAAAACATGCTATCAACTCCACAACATGTCAACTGTGTCATGCAGTAGGAGGCTCTTTCAATTTCTTTAGTGTTCTTGTAACAAAAGCCTGTATTGCTAGTTATGGGTTTCTAGACGCAGGGACACCAATTTATGGACTTGGTTTTGCTCGTCGTGTGGGTGTTAACACTATAACATTGCCAAAATGTGTCAAACTGTACAAAGTTTTTTTTTAACACGACCAGAAACTTATGCTTGAAACACATATCTTGGAGGAAGTTAAATACAAACATAGGAACTACAGAAAGAGAATATGTATTTACCGTCAAGTGATTGCGCTGGTGCTAGGGTAACGAAGAACTGGCTTCCGTTAGTATTTGGACCAGCATTTGCCATAGATAAAATTCCAGCCCCAGTGTGCTTCAACTCAGGTTTTATCTCATCTTCAAACTTTGCACTGAAATACATTGCAAAACTACTCATAAAAAAGAAGATATCCATACTTTCTTCACTAGTTACACGTCACTTTTAAATTATTAGAACTGAGAAAGAGCTCAATGCCAAGAAACAACTGACATATTTGAGAATTACTCTTTGTTAGAGTAATCACTATTGCCACAAGAAACAACAAGGAAATAAATAAAACTGCCACATAATTCTCATTTCCGAATCATGCGGAAATAGATTTAGATGATTGTGATAAAAACTAACGATTATCGAAAACTTTTCAAACAAAAACATACCCATATATTGATTCTCCACCCCTTCCAGTCCCTGTTGGATCCCCACATTGCACAATAAAATCCTACTCCAAATAAATCAGCAGTCAAGTAAATAATCAAATCAAACCCTAAAGACTAAAATTATAATTTTAGAGGATTCAAGGTCCAAGTGTCCACATAATGTGTGCGATACTTTTATTCTTTGTGTATGACTATGGCTGGTGATTCCTGTTTCTGCCTGTGTATTACGCACAAAATAGTCTATACAGGTATAAATATTGTATACACGCAGAAAGATGGAGAGGAAAACCTTAATAATTCTGTGGAATTTAACGTTGTCATAATACCGTCTTCGAGCAAGCTCGATAAAGTTTCTGCAAGTTCTCGGTGCGTGTTTGTAGTATAGCTGTAATTTACAAGTAAAAGAAAAAACAACTACAATCAATCTCCGGTTTGGCCTCATCCAACTTAAACAGCATAAGAGTAAAAATTAGAAGACCAATAACAAAAACAAGGTAAAATCCCCAAACTATTAGAAACTATTCAACGATGACTTGTTTTCTTTAGGTTTCGAGCAACCAAACAGACGATCATGATACATTCATCAGCAACCAAACAGACGATTAGTTGAAGAAGAAGAATGTACCTCAACAGTGAAAGAACCCATGGAAGTCTCGAGAGTGACCTCCGGAGCTCCTCCTTCAGCGCTAGCCCACATCTTCGTCAGCCGATGGAGAAGCTGATTAGCTTTCCCCTTCACACAGGTTAATGGTAAGAGATGAAGCTTAAATAAATGGCCTAGTTCTCTTAATCTATTCCGTTTTGGACCGCCCCATTTATACAAACTCGGGCTGACCCAGTGATTGACTTGAGCTGGCCCAATGATAAATACATATGACCGGCCTAATGACTAATAGACGGGCCTGCCTAATGACAAAGAGACTTAGGCCGGTCCACTTGCAAATGGACTTGGCCCGGCTTATTGACGAATAGATATGGTCCGCTCCAATGACAAATATACTTTATACATGAGCCGTCCAATGCTAAATAGACTTGGGCCTTAATAGATCTGTTGCGGTCAATAACGCCAATCAGGCCGAAAGATTATATTAATTTAATTTTCCATTAAAATCAATTTATGATCTTTTCAAATAGAACTGTTCTTGATCGACAGGATGGTTCTAATTCAAAACGCACCAAATTATTTTCTGAACCAATTTGTATTATCAGTGCTATCGAAATGCAATCATCTAAACCATCTTAAGCAATTACAAGCTTTTCTTCATTCTCTCGGGCATGGCCAGACCCAGTTTTTTGCATTTAAGCTTGTTCGCTTTTGCATTCTTGGTTTATCTAATCTTGATTATGCTCGTTTCATGTTTGATAATCTTAAATCTCCCAATGTTTATCTTTACTGTGCTGTGATCACTGGTTATGTGTCTCAATCCAATCACAATTTTGCTTTTGCATTGTACCGTGATATGGTTCGCAGGGGATGTCCTCGTCCTAATCAGTTTATTTATCCTTATGTATTGAAATCGTGTCCTGGCGCTGAATTGGTTCATGGACAGATACTGAAATTGGGATTCGGTCAATACCCAGTTGTGCAAACGGCGCTTGTTGATTCATACTCGAGGTCTTGTTCTGATATTAGAGTTGCACGGTGTGTGTTTGATGAAATGTCTGAGAGAAATGTGGTGTCTTGTACTGCAATGATTTCTGGATATACTAGACTAGGGAGAATGGGGGATGCAATTTTTCTTTTTGAAGGAATGGATGAAAGAGATGTGCCATCTTGGAATGCTGTTATTGCTGGATGTACGCAGAACGGGTTGTTCTCGGAGGCAGTTTCGTTGTTCCGAAGAATGGTTCTCATGGCAAAGGGAGAGCGTCATGACATTAGGCCCAATCAGGTTACTCTTGTGTGCTCGCTCTCGGCTTGTGGTCACACTGGTATGCTCCAGCTTGGTAAATGTATCCATGGTTATGTTTATAGATTTTGCATTGGTGGTGATTCATTTGTCTCAAATGCCTTAGTAGACATGTATGGAAAATGTGGAAGCTTGAAAGCGGCAAGGAAATTTTTTGACATGACATGGAGGAAAAGCTTGACATCATGGAATTCCATGATCAATTGTTTTGCTTTACATGGGCAGAGTGAAAGAGCAATTAGTATCTTTGACGAGATGTTGCTTTGTGGAGATGATGTAAGACCAGATGAAGTTACTTTTGTTGGCTTGTTGAATGCCTGTACCCATGGAGGATTGGTCGAAAAAGGTCGCTATTATTTTGAACTGATGACTAGGGATTATGGGATTGAGCCTCAGATTGAGCACTATGGGGGCTTAATAGATCTTCTTGGTAGAGCTGGAAGGTTTGAAGAAGCCTTGGAAGTTGTCAGGGGAATGAGTATTAAACCTGATGAGGTTGTCTGGGGTGTAAAATACATGGTCGTACCGAATTGGCAAAGTTAGCGGTTAAAAAACTGTATGAAATTGATCCAGACAACGGTGGATATGGAATAATGCTGGCAAATATATATGGAGAGTTAGGGAAGTGGGATGAAGTTCGCAAAGTGAGGAAGATACTACAGAAGCAGAATGCTTATAAGACTCCAGGTTGCAGTTGGATTGAGGTCGATAATCAAGTTCATCAGTTTTATTCTGTTGACAAAACACATATTAGAACAGAGGACATATACAGAATCTTGGAAAGTCTGTTTGCTTGGTATTAATGTAATACAGATGGGTTTGTCTCACAATCACCGGACGGATGATTATTTCCACCGTGGTGTGCAAAAAGAATCTACCTGAGCCTTATTTGTGGCAGGGGAGACACTGTTGATGATGAGATCTTGAAATTTTTGGATTTGAGCAGCATCTATGGAAGTGGAGAAGTTCAGCTAAAGTAGGATTTGTTCTGAAATGAAACTCAAGCTGGTGTTTTGTGATGAAAATAGTGCTCTCATCTCAATCATGAAATGTTTATCTGTGTGGAGAAGCTGATGCCTTTTCCGGCTGAAAATGCTGAGCAGAGCAGCAGATAGCAATCAAGGTTCATGAAACACTTGAAAAGTATGTTTGTCTTCCATATATGTTTCTCTATTGAAACCTCAACTGTCCACATATTTAAATAACATTCAGTGACTGAAAATGGATATGAGAAAACAAATAAGAAACATATATGTGGTCCGACTCTTATTGGATAAAACACGAGTAATCTTGCTTATGCTAAAATAATTTTGTGTCATGTCCTTCGGTTGCATCTTATCTCAGTATTGTTAAATTTCAAATAGCCTTTATTTACTCAAATGGCGGTTAAACTTGCAGGTATATGAGAGTGGAGCGATGACACAGCAAAGGTTGTTAGTCGCGCAAATGAGGCCATTGCTAAGCACAGATACAGAATACAGACACAGTGTCCATTCTAATATACTGTCTACTATTGAGTAAAGTCTATATGATTTTGGATTGATCCAATATCTCTTAACTAATGTCCTGTTGAATTATTATGTATCAATCGATTTTGCAGACCTTAGGGTCAGTAATTGTTTGTGACTTCCGGCATAAAATAGCAATTGAGCAGTCCAAAAAATGTAAGACAACATATATCAAATTGATATGTTATTTATGCTACATCTGCTCTTTGCTTTCAAATTTGCAATTATCATGACTCAACATTTAGTATTGCTCTCTGTTGTTCAGAATTTGGATTGAACTCGATTGAAGTTTTGTTTTTCTAGTTCGAACTTAATCAAAATGAAGACAAGTTTCAACCAAATTAAACATGAGTAATTTGACTCTCTGATCCACCCATGATATTCGTGCCTTGCAATATGAATTGGCATTCTTATGAAGTGGTTTACCAAATGAATAATGATTGACTTGCAATGGAGCAGATCCATACTTTACACCAGTGGATTAGAACATCAAAGTGGTTTAGTTCATTCATTAACAGAATATTTACACTATTAATTATTTAAAAATATATATGTATACTATTGGACAATTTTATTAACTTAATTTCCAACCAAGAGTTATTGTCTTTCCAGCCTCAATTATAAAAAAAATAAAACAAGTGTTGCAACAAGTCCCCTGATACTACACTTTTTCCCATTAAAAACATAAAACAATTTTAAAATTCAAAGAATACCCTTTTAATTCCCTATAAGTATTCATTCATTCATTCAACCATTTTCATCACCAAGAGCTTTAAGTTTCCCTCATTCAACAATTTTCTTACAAACTCAACTTTTCTCCGGTGATATTTTCTCGATATCCAAACAGCTAAAATGAAGAGTGATTCAACTAGAATTGATGTTGAGGAATCAAGGGGTGTTTCTAAATTCAAAGGACCTTTGATGGTGACTGAAAAGCATGCAAATGGAGGATCTAAAAAGGGCTTTGCCATTATTGACTTCATTTTGAGAATTTGTGCTATAGTGACAACTCTTGCTGCTGCTGCTGCCATGGGAACTAGTGATGAAACTCTTCCTTTTTTCACTCAGTTCTTTCAGTTCCAAGCTAGTTATGACGATCTTCCCACTTTCACGTAATTTTTTTACTTCAACTTTTCTTTCATTATTTCTGGTATTAATATTCTCAAAACATTGAAATTATGTGATTTAACACGTAATGACATGACTGACTATGCACGATCTGTGAGACTTCGGTCTCATGAAGAGTATCAGAGTCACTAAATACAGTGTTGCTACCATTTCGCCAAATCACATCAAATCCACTAGTCAAAAGTGCTATATTTTAATCATTAGTTTGCTAAAAACTGCATTTAAATTGCGCATAACCTGATCTTTGACATACGCAGGTTCTTCGTTATTGCAATGGCGATAGTAGGAGGATACGTGGTCCTTT
>JAYMTB010001708.1:0-10406 GCA_036897585.1 Francoa sonchifolia | reverse complement strand
AAAACAAGTGATGCATGTAAGAACTCACCAAGTACTATTTCACTTCTTAAGCATGTGTGATTCCACAGTAGATTTTTCGGTACAATGAAAACTCGAAATGGTAAAAGAAGATAGTTATAATTTGTTTTAATCTGTTGATTACTGCTCTATACATGTGACAAAGTTGATTGCAAGTCCAGCGCGATTCGGAGTGTATACTGTTTAAAACATGTTCTCATACTTCTTCCAAGTGATTTTTTATCAGCATAACCAGAATTCAACCGGAATTTAACTAGACCGGCCTGTTTGACCTGGCCGGTTCGACCGGGTGTTTGACTAGACCGGTTGGTTCGTCCTGGTTTTTGGAGCCATTGTTTAGACCGGCAGTTTCAACCAGGGTTTCTTCTAGACCGGATGGTCACTCTCCAGCATCGGTATGACTAGATCCGACTGGTCAACGAACCAAGGGCAAAGCCCAATTGGATTGGAGAGACAAGAAGTCCTTTTATTGGATCTGTTAAAGAAAGGTTTTGGCCCATACTAAATGGGCTTGAATTCTTAAATCTAATTTAGCCAAAGATAAAGCCAATAGGCCCATAACGGCCCAATATTAGAAAACAAACTTTCTGATTTGGATTCAACTCATTTAGAAAACAAGCGTAAATCCTATTGGGCCTATCAGGCTCGCGTAGGTTCGATCTGAGATGGCCCAAGTTGGCCTTACAGAAAGCCCAAATAAAAACCAATTGATAGAGCTAGGGTTTCGCAGTAACTCATCTCATTCTATAAAGACGATGCAGCCACCGTCGAGGTATAGAAATCTACCTTTTCTCTCTTTAGATTCCTTCGATTTCTATGAAATCAGTCGTCGATTCGCTTCAGTTGATGGTTGTTTGATGCGTTTTCTAGATCTATTGTTCATGAATTTGATTTGATTTTACATTTATAGTTGTCTCTTATGATGATCATGTTGCAAAACTTTCGTTCTTCTGAGTTGAAATCTATGAGGAATACTATGTTGGAGACCTGAACTGAGGAGACTTTTAATTCATTTCATCGATATTTTCTATTCGTTTTTCATTTTTCATTTTTCATTTTTTTAGTGTCTTCTTTGGCATATGTAATGGAATTTGTGTGAAGAATGCCTCTGATGATGATCATCACAAAACTTTCGTTCTTCTGAGAAATTCCATGCGGAAGAAATTTGGAGACCTGAACTGAAGAGGATTTAAAATTTTAGTTTGAAAATTAGGGTTTATATCGTTGATTAAATCTAGAGATAAACAAATCTTGCCATTTTATAAGTAAAGACAATTCACACTTTTGACGAATTGATGAGAATCACTGTTAGTTCAATGAATTATGAGGTCGTAAATTCTGGAAATACAGTATTTGTGAGCATATTTTGTGAAAAAGGATAAAACTTGGTAAAATGATTATAGTTTTATGAATGCTTGTGCTAAATTGCTTAAGCTACAACTAAATTAGCATTTTGCATAATAGACTTAAAATCATCTGCATGTGTTAGGACTACGAAGTCGTAAATTTTAAATGTCCTATTAAAACTTTCATAAATATACGGACACCCTGACTTAAATTCCCTTTTGGATTGTAGAAATTTTGAATAGTAAATGTTTGATTGTGTTGGTATAAGCGGTTTGGATAGTTACTCGTCCAACTCAACTGAGTCCCCCCGACGACAAGCTGTTTGGGTTTACCAATCCACGCAAAGTCACCTTGGATCACAAAAAGCCGCCTCCGCCCATCATTAAGGTCCAATTCACAAAAGCCCTAGCCCACCAAGGAAGCCCAGTCCATGAACAAAATCACCCTGGCTCACAGATTAAGCTGTTTTGGGTCACTAAAAGTCCAGTTCACAGATAGTTATGGCCCACAAGTCACTTTGTCCTACAAATGAAGCTAAATCACAAATTGAAGTCCCTTCCAAAAAGGAAGTTGGACGGAAAGTTGCAACGGGGACAGCCATCCACAGTTCACAGGTATTAGACATAATGACTTAAGAAATAAGGTAGATTTGGGGAGATTGGGCGCATTGTCACCCTAGACCGGTTATATTTGGAAGGGACTTTATAAATATATATAGATATAATTCTAAAATTTTTAAACATCCTATAGGCCATACCAAAACTAGTCAATCCACCTGTGCACCATGTGTCGCTCTCACACGGGCATACACGATGATAGAGCCTATATGACAAACACATAGCAAATAGAGAGAAGTTTGAGCACATACTATAAAAACTTTTATCATTTATTACGGAAAAAGCACATGTTTTAGTAGAGAAAATGTAATGGAACTACAAAGACCGTTATAAGCAGTTAGAGGATACGAATAAATTTTTATCACAAAATAATGCACACCTATTCTCACTCACTAAAAAGTCAGCCTAGAAACACAAGGATCGGTCTATCATATATTTCTAGAAAAACTGTTATTCACGATTCTTCTCGAAATATTATCGGTCTCATTTTCTCACCCTATTGTCTAGATCACACTTTTGATTCGAATTGATCAGTATTCTCCTTTAGTCCAATAAGACCCGCACTAGCAGAAATCTACCGGTCACAAACAGTGTGTAATTTTATTCGGTTGGTGTACTATTATGAAATACTGAAATTGTTTTCTCACCATCCAATAAAACATGAATAAATATACAAAAAAAAATTACAAAATTGGACACATTTGTATTTTTAATATATAATTATGTGTTCACTGGTATATATGTAGATTTTGATTAGGTGGGGTACGATAACCCGGTTCAACCAAAACAAAGTCCATTTCACTTCATTGTTCTGCTCCTTGTGCTGCTACATTTACGTTAGATTCTTTTCATACTGTTGATATTTGACAAAAACTTTTTGGTTCTATAGCTACTTAAATAAAACAAGACTAATAATAAAAATGATTAAAAGTAGAAAAAAGGAAAAGGATTTGAGTCCATTATGGGTTGGTGGGTGTGTCATTTCAATGTGTCCAAAGCACCAAACTTTATAATAATTTTATCCAAAGCTGTGTGTTCGACGCGTGCCTACATCAATTGGATACTCAATTGCAAAATTTGATGAATTGAACTGTAAATGAATATGATGATGTGAAATGATAAAAGTTTGATGTAAAGAGTACAGTCGGGTGCCTATAATAATGAACAAGGTGTCAGGAAATATATGGACCATTTCATTTCACAATGTGCCTATAGAGAATCTCCTTTTCTATTTCTTACTTTCTTTTTACTAGTGCATGTGTTTGGCACAAGCCCATCAAATAAAATTTACCCACAAAAATTGATGATCACATGCATAAAGAAATATCCTTCTCAGACACAACAGTAGTGACCACTTTCCATTTAAACACTAATTTCTGCTGCAAACCCTTGTATCCTAATCTTCCTATTATTATTGTGATGGATTAGTGTAATTAAAGAGAAACCCACATGGCCAAATTTACATGTAAAGGAGAAATAGTAATGATTAGCCAAAAGAGTCCATCTTTCTGGCCACCTTTAATAACCCACATGGGGTATTATGATATGTCATCAGTGATGTATTTATTTCATATTTTGAAGATGGAACAGAGACACAAATTTATTTGCAATAATTCTATGAATTTGATATCCTTGTGTTAAGATTTTGCTTTACAAAAGTAAGATTCATGAATGATTAATATTTGTAAAAAGGGTAACAAAAACAAGACTTTTATTTCTTGTTTATTGTTTGGGGTTCTGATATCCATGTGTCCTAATATCCTAATCTAATACTAGATCATATTTTTCTCGTATTAATCAAAAACAATGAAACATCATTTTCTTTTCGAAGAGATGAAATATAACCCAGAAGATTAAATTGTCTTATTGTAACAGTGTGGGAGACACAAGTAACATTAGAATCTTGTTGTGCCAGGTGGGCCCCACAGTCAGTAGTAAAAATTCACATTTTTTGGTGTAAAAGTTTCATATTTAGTAATAAAAACGACCCTTCAAGAAAATATTTGCACCACAACTAAGGACAGTCCTCCTGATGCTAGGAACCAAATGGGCGTGTGGCTTCCACATTCAGGAAATGTGTTTGGATACAAGCAAATTTTCATTCTTAAATGACAATATCCAGTGGGAACCCAATATTCCATACTTTAGTTTTTTCACTTCCAATTCTCCAGCACTATAATTAAAGCAACTTATCACTACTTTCCTTTTCCTTTATTCAAAATCCATATTATATACTAAACTATTCCGATTAAATCAAATAAGTATACGTCGCCAATTGGGTAAATATCACAAGTATGTCACAAATTTCAATAATACTATACTTACCTTAATCTTAATCTTAATTTAATTTAGTTAATTAATTAGTAAATCCACATTTTCTCCCTTTATATATAGTCCAATATTTTATCACTCACAAGCTCATTAAAGAAAAGCTCAACAGTTCAATTAAATTTCCAGAGAGCATAAATGGCAGCAAATGGAAACACAGATTTAGAGAAGCAAAAATTGCTTCTTCAAGAGCATGAAGAGCAGCATTTCATGTCAAGCGAAATTGTTCGCGACATTATAATTGGCGTTTCCGATGGTCTTACTGTGCCTTTCGCCCTTGCTGCTGGTTTATCCGGCGCTAATGTCACATCTTCCATCATTCTTATTGCCGGTATTGCTGAAGTTGCTGCTGGCGCCATCTCCATGGGACTTGGAGGGTAATATACATATACTTTACACGCATTGTTGTTTTGTTGTCGGATAAATTATGGCTCAGTTCGTACATGCTCTTACCTTGTTCACATATTTAAAATAGGTATCTTGCAGCAAAGAGTGAAATTGATCACTACCACAGAGAATTGAAGAGGGAACAAGAGGAGATAATTAGTGTTCCTGATATAGGTTCAGATTCTTTTCACTGGCTTTCTTATCTTAGTTAGTCAATATCATTTTCTTATCTTAGTTAGTCAATATCATATATCAGTTCACTTTTATGATTATTAAACTTTTTTGAGTCTAAAATTTTTAAAATATAATAAACAACGTGAAACACTCTCTCTTTATTAATCAAACAAATCTAAATTAATAATTTTAAAGTTTATAATAAAAGAAAAGGTTAAAACTTTTCTAGTGGGTCAGTTAATAAAGTGTTTTTGTGTCCAGTATCAAATTTGAAAATGTTGATGTTTGATGAAAAATCATGAGTTGAAATTTGCAGAGGCAGCTGAATGTGCAGAAATACTAGCTCAATATGGTGTTGAGCCCCATGAATATGAGCCAGTGGTGAATGCTCTAAGGAGAAACCCACAAGCATGGGTTGATTTCATGATGAAGTAAAAACATAACCCAACATTTTCATAACCTAATTTTCCATTTTTTTTGGGCGAAATATTAACTTATATTGGTGCAAATAATGCAGATTTGAACTGGGATTAGATAAGCCAAATCCAATGAGAGCATTACAAAGTGCAATTATAATTGCCATGTCTTATATAATTGGAGGAATGGTTCCATTAGCACCATATATGATCTTACCAATTGCTAGACAAGCTCTTTCTGCATCTATAATTTTCACCTTAATGGCATTACTGATTTTTGGATGTGCTAAGGGATATTTTACTGGTGATAAGCCCTTTAAGAGTGCTCTCCAAACTGCCTTCATCGGAGCTATGGCGTCCGCAGCTGCTTATTCCATTGCTAACCTTTTCTAGCTTAATTAACCATCAACTGTTCCTATCTTCTTCTTGTATGATCTTTGCTTTGAATCGGTGAATTTCTTTATCATTTTTCACTGGTGTGGTGTGATATTAACCTTTCATACTTATTTAATAGAGACTTGATTTGATGTCAAATCTCTTGTTCGAAACAAAAAAGTGTTTTCTAAACAGCCCACTTCTTAGTATTTGTAATTGTTTTGCCAGTACATAACACTATATAAGACATCGCAATGGACACAAACTAATTCAGCATTGAAGAACCATAACCTGTTGCTCGATAATACTATAGTCTATATACTCAAAGCCACAAAGTCAGTAGCACGGGCATGTCATTTCTTAAATATAAACATATGGAAAATAGTTAATATTGAAGACAAAAACAAACTAAGATACCATTAACCACATTCCTCCCAGTTGTATATGTAGGCTCTACCACGCCATCACGCCATGAACTGTCAATGAGACACAAACAACATGATCAGGTAAAAATTGGACTTGCAACCAACATGATAATGCTACATGGGCTGATTGAAGGAGAAGGGACTATGTAAGGAAAAGTAAGCACAGAGAACCAACTTACACTTTTCGATACAGATGGAGGTTCCGGGTGTACGGAGTGACTCACTTTGTCCTTATATAAAGTAGGCAAAGAAAAGGTTTAAGAGCCCAAAATGTCACCCGAGCAGCAAGAAATTAATTGGTACTTTCCTTTATTGTTAAATGTCTGTGATTGGCCTCAGAAGCCAACAATTCCATTTCCTCGATTAGAACCAAGTTCTGAAACTTCGCCCAATGTTAACTATGAACAGTTAATCCATCATAAAGTTCTGAGATTTCTCCATCTCTTTCACTAAACCTTCAAAATTTTGAGATTTCCCCAACTGTGTTCCACAAACTTCTGATTCAATCTCCATTCCAGAATCAAAGGGCTGTTGATTATCTTGCTCAGCATGCACACCATCTTGTAGAAAACGACTAGTAAAAAGCTGTTCCCATACACCATCATCAATCTCTGGTAGAGTGATTGGCGCTGGACTTTCTAAAGGACACACATTTTCATCCATAAGTAGTTTTATAAAATCAAGATTCACGAAAATATCGTTCTCACAAGGAGGATCAGTTTCCATAAGCTTCTCTGATGTTGGTGAGGGTCCAGGCATTGGTGTTCCATCCACTGGCGGCTGGTATTTTACCACCATCATATCAGAAAATACTAGATCAGCATCCTGAGTACCTTGTTCCAGCATATTGTTGCCACTTTCAGCCACGTGCCAGTTATTTTCTTTAGGATGAATCAGTTGAACTAAAATCCCGGGATTTTGCATGGCCATCACTAAGAATGACAGCATCTGTTGCTGACTTTTTTCCATACCTTGCAAGCGTTCTCGCAAGAGAAGCAGCTTATTCTCCGCAGTTTCCTGGTGTTTTCTAAGTTTAACAAACTCCTTAATAAGAACATTTTTACCAGTCTTGAGGCTTTCCACTTCCTTCTGCAACGCCAGATTTTCAACATTTTGACACAAATCAACAGAGTTGTCCTGCTGCGACAATTTCCTCAGATCTTGGCCCTTAGAATGTTTTTTTCTACAAATATTCATTAACAAATGCTTTTGACCTCTAATAAATCCATCATTCGCAAATTCCCAATGATCAGTATCAGTTTTTCTAAAACCCTGAAACAACAAAAAACTAAGGATGAGTTTACTAATATTTTAAAATAATAAAACTTTATGCTTCTTTGCACATACTATTTGACCCGAATAGCACAAGCACTCCCCAACAGGATTGAAACAGAGGCTCAAGATCAAACTAGTCTTTTCAACTTTAAATATCATTGCTAATATTATACCAATTAACTCTAGTTTTCAAGCCAATTGCAATGTTCAAATTGAGGGCAAGAAGTTTCATTAAGGTTTGTGAAATTCAATACTGATCTTCAGAAGTTTTCATCTCATCTCCATCATCTTAAAGTGCATGCTAACTTCACCAAGTTAACAAAGCTAAATTGAACACAATTGTATGCTCTATTACCAATCACTTGGATGAGATTCATATAATCAAATCAAGTGTTAATTTCTAAAGTTACAATAGATTCAATTGATCAACTATATGTCATTCATTTTCAATCAAACATTCTCAAAAGAGGCATTTGAGTATCAAACACAACAAAAAACAAACAAAGCATCAGAGACAATAACAAATATTAAACAAAACCATAACATACACAGTCAAGATAAAAAAGAATGCAATAAACTCACATAGATGTTCAATTGCCTCATGAAGCTAGAGAAATTGTTGTGCTTAAAGTATTTTGGAAGCAATCGGACCGAAAACTCAGCCGCATCCCAAATAACAAAGCTGTTATTGAAATCATTCCAAGAAATTATCGAATTCGTAGTCTGATCATCCACCATCTCATAGCATTTCATCAGAAAAGGCGGTACTGACAACGGCAATCGGTTATCGGTCGATTTCACCATAACTCAACCAAAATTCAAAGGCGCCGATTTCCCGAAACGCTATGGAAATTCAATTAAATCAGGAGACTGAAACGATTTGAGATGAATCTCGAAAAATGCATGAGATTGTCGCTCTGGTTTCTGCTCGTACGATTTTGAACAACAATGGAATTTCTTGAGAAGGAAGAGCCCGGTTACCGGGTTTCTCTGCAGTTCGAAATCTGCAATTCGTGAGTTGCAAAATATCTCATGAGACAATAGCTAATCAAATATAGCCACGTGTTTGTTAACAGATATTTCTTTGAAACGTAATGGGCCGGGCTTCCGTGGACCTGCTGGCCCACCAAGTAAGATATGTTGGGCCGACATAAAGAGGAAAAGGTGATTTCTAAAATTGTATTTATTGAATTGAAAAAGAATTTTGATTGGTTCAACTCTTGTTGTGAAAGCTATGACTTTCCATGTACAATATTCACATTCATCACTATTCAATATATAATTTATTATGAAAACAAATTCAATATTTTGTCATCAAAATCAAAATTGAAAAGTCTTTTTTCAATTGAAAATCACTTTCAAATTAGATTAGAAATGGGTGAATCACTTTTTCCTAAAATTTATTCAAATACTAACACACCAATAATATGGATACAAATGTAGTTGACCTTTGAATTATTCTAAGTCCCAATATTAATCTTTCCTTTGTTTTTAACTAAACAAATTAATAAAGTCAAACTCCATCTTTAATACAATATATAAGTTTGCAATAACAACTCAGAGAAACTGAGAGGATTTGTTCAATGGGTGATGATGATGGAACTGCGGAGAAAGCTATAAGCAGTTTAGGAAAAGGATTCGATTTAACTTCCGACTTTCGATTAAAATACTGCAAGGGAAACCAGAGACTAGTGTTACTTAATGAAGCCAAAAACAGAAATATCATATTACCATGTTTTGGATCCATCAAAGATATCCCAATTGATATTAAATTCGATAAAGGTGATCAAACTCGCTATCAATCTGATTTTCTGGACTTCAATCAGGTAAAAATCTCCCTCCTTTTCATCATCATCAATTTTCCGTACGTCTTTAAATATTATTGTTACCCAAACTATAAAATCTGTTTTTGTTTTTCAGATGTCGGAATTTTTCAACCACAAATCATCGGTCACGGGGAAAATTCCGTCAGGATTGTTCAATTCCACATTTGGATTTCAGAGCGGTTCATGGGGAACAGATGCTGCTAATACCAAATGTTTAGGCTTTGATGGATATTTCATTAAGCTGTTTAACATTCATATTGATCGTTATCCTCTTAATCTTTCTGATGAAGTTCGTCGCGCTGTTCCTTCTACTTGGGATCCTCCTGCATTAGCAAGGTTAAAAAAATGGCACATTTTTATTAGAATTAGTCAATGTTAGGTTTTGATGTAAAGTCAACAATATGACTTGTTATACACTAATTTTTATTGTTCATTTTTGGATATATTATAAAATTGTGACGGAAAATATGTAGTTTGCAGATTTATTGAGAATTTTGGGACTCATATAGTAGTGGGATTGAGCATTGGGGGGCACCATTTGGTGGTAGTAAGGCAAGATAGGTGTTCAAATGTGGAATCATCAGAGCTTAAGAAATATTTGAAGGAACTTGGTGACCAAATGTTTGATGGGAAATGCACATTTTCTCCACTAATTTCAAAAAATAGAGATATCAAAAATAAGGTTATTACTTCACTTTCTTTCATCTTTTAATGGATTATTTTGTTGCTTAATCGCCTACTGTTTACTCAAATTTCAGGTTCCACAGGCTTTTAATGTCTTTGATCCAACAGTTCCGATTTCGTTGAATAACTTCTCATCCATTAGTTCAAAAGACGTAAGTTATTATGTTTGCATTTTGCAAGAGTATCTATCGATAGAATTTGGATTAGGAAGTTAGATATATACAAACCAGTTACTTCGTCTTAAAACTTTTACATATAATGAAGGTAAATGTTTCAGGGGATTGCAGTTATATGTACGAAAAGGGGTGGAGCATCGACTAATTTCCACTCGGAATGGCTATTATCAGTTCCATCAAAGCCGGATGCAACTCATTTTAGCTTCATCCCCATTACTTCTCTTCTTAGAAATGATCCTGGCAAAGGCTTTTTATCACATGCCATTAATCTATATCTCAGATGTAAGTCTATTTCCAATTTTCTTATTTTTGAAAGCAAATGTGCATAAAAAAACATTGGGCTTTGATTGTAATGTAA
>JAYMTB010001707.1:0-10407 GCA_036897585.1 Francoa sonchifolia | reverse complement strand
AGTAGAAACTGCATCCTTCCGTGTCTGATTTCGAGTGATCAGAGTACCTTGACACAATGTTGGAGGAATCATACTTTCGTTTGTAGCGCCACCGGATGGCATAAAAGCCTGATATCATTATAGCGATAAGCATGGCTGGGCCTCCAATACCTATAGCCAAACGCAGACAAATCAACCAAAGCAAATCACCCGAAACTAATGTATATGATATTTTGAGGGAACAAATATCATACCTAATCCCAACTTCAAGCCTAATCTGTTATGCTCTGCCACAGGAGTTACAAAAATGGTTAACTTCGTTATGGCTGGAACATAATTCCGCAACAATGTCAAATATTTAGAAGATATATCATATAGGCAAAAGTAATCGAAATAAACCTTTCTAAATCTCGTGAAGATTAGTATTGAAGGGGTTGGTCATTCTGGGAGTCAAATTGGTCATAAATTTCAATGAATTTTTCCATATTGGTCATGAATTTTCTTCAGCCAAGATAAGCATCACGAAACCAGACAACAAAATCACCAGTCTCATATGTAGCTGATTCGGAATGTCTAATCAAAACCAAAGGTATTTGCATTGTGGATCAACCAATTGCCCCAAAAATTTGAAGTTTCTAAAGTTTTAGCTAATAGAATGAGACTGAAACATCCCAATAGAACGAGTCCCACGCAGTGTTAAAATTAGAGTACAAAGTTCACTAATGAAATTACAAAAATGCCCTATTGCACACATGCACGTAAAATTGACTGAATCATGATCTTGAGTGGGAGCTCCAAGTTAAAAACAAGGAATGGAGGTAGCCCCATCTGGCAGACAAGTCGATCAAAATTGCACATAAAAGTGGCACTAATGTAATCCACTGTCTATTTCCCCGTTTAGGTTGGGCCACCTATATTGAAATTCCATATAATTTTCAGTACTGATGATTTCATCTGTCATTTTCATTATCAATAATACATTGGATGAAAATGGAAACTGTGAGTATCTTGGATATGGATAAACTCCTTAATGGCTCCAGTCCCCGTGGTACTAGTTTTTTTTTTTCCTTTCTTTGTCGTAGCCTATTAGAGTAATAACTTGTGACTTTATACTATATATCGTCAAACACAAGGCATACTAACATATTAACATTAGTTGTTTGTTAAACACGTGATTCGATCACATATTAAATTAGAACACTTAATCTTGAGAATAATAATGATCCTGACTACTAAAATCTTCATATTTCAATAGCTAAATCTGTAACAAAAAAAATAAATAAGAAAATAAGAAATTGAAAAACATACCTGAAACACAACGAACAGCATGAGGTCGATCATGGCAGAAACACTGAAAAAGGTAATTATCATCATCAAATCCACATCTCCCACCACTCTTCTCACAAACGCTGCAATTACTCGCCATCCATTTCAACTCAAATCCTCTCTCCATCATCGCCTCAATTCCACTCCTCACTCCTTCAACCGGCGCCACCACCACTTCCTCACACCTCTCAGCTGCAGAGCTCAAATTCCTATCATCCTCAAACATCGCCAAAACCGACGCCGCTCCATCTCCACCACCACCGCCGCTGCAATTCACTTTGTACGGTAAAAAATCCGGAATAGTCGAGGAATTGCAGTTCATGAGGAAGATTAGATTGATCGTATTTTGACCTAATTTGAATCGTTCGTCGGGCAAGGTTAGGTTATGGACAATTTGGGGGAAATCAGTACAATCGGTAATTGGTGATAATACCACGTCGTTTGAGACGATTAACGTTTGGTTATGGTAATTGATTTGACGAACAGTGTAATTGTTGTTCGAGAGATTGAGAATCGGTTGGCCATTATTGTTGCAGGAGAGATGGAAGCCAGGATAACCGCAGTAGGAATTTTGCACGTCTTGGATATAGAAGGGATACGTTATGTTTTGGTGATAACTTTTGCAGGATTTGGGGACGCATGATTGGAAGTGTGGATCGATTGATGAGGTTGGTGATAGGAGAAAGAGGAAGAGAGCTGTGAGGTATACTAATGGCGGAAATGGTGGCTTCATTTGGAGAGGATTTGAGTGAGAACCAGTTGATTTTGGTATGAGGATTAGACATATTTTGGTTTATGGAAATAGATTGGATTGTTTGTGAAATCAATTGCCTCATATTTTAGACTGTTGAATTTATGACATTTGGGGCCATTTTTAATAAAGTATTTTGTTGACCTATGTCAAGTTGACAACCTAAACTCCACATCAAGTCGCTAGATGAATCTTTTCCAAATTCAGAAACAATTCTGACTTTTACTACTTTTTATTCTTCTCATTATGTAAAGAGAGAATGTTTTTATATTGAGATCAAATGTTCACACGTACCAAGTTCTATATATAACTCAAAATTAATAAAATTAAACTTCTGAAATAGAAGACTTAGGTTCTGTTTATTTGAGGAGTATGGGATGTGTCAAGTGTGACCCAATATTATACATGCCATGGCTTACTATCTAATCGTATTAAAATGGTTTGTTGAAATTGTATCTTTATTTAAAAATGGACTAGTGGCCTAATAATACTAAAATTTGAGGAAAAATGAGAGAGGTTAAAATTTGGGACAAATTCAAAACTTAATTTGAATCTAAATTGATGAATTTAATCTTAGACGTAATCGGACCGGACACTATTTATCCCATTTGATAGTCTAGATTGAGGCATTAGCCAAAGTCCACATGTAAACTCTAAAAAGGTTTTTGACTAAAAATAATTAAAATAATAAAATTACATTAACCCATATATTTATTTAATCATCCCCATTCAAACTTCATTTTTCTAAAAACATGAATTTAGACCCACCAAAACCCACATTTAATATTTTATAATTAAGAAAAGCCTTAATTATATTTTTGTCCTTTACAAACTTATACTTTTATTTTAAAGTATTTTTCAAGTTTTTTTTTTTAACACTTTTGTTCTTAATCTCCGTAAAAAAATACTTCATGCCGATAAATTCATTACAAAATTTCGTTCAACTTTTAGTTTTTTATTTTTATTTTTAATTTTTTTCTCTTTTCCTTTATATTTCTCATCTCCATTAATTCTCACATTAATTGAATCTCTATTTATAAAAAAAATTCTCTATTACAAATAATGAGAATGGAGGAAAAATATTACAAAAAAAAATTAGAGTATAAATTTAGGGGTAAAATGTGACAAACAATTGAATTATGTCTCATCCCATTGTTTTACAAGTGAAATACAAAAATTATTATATTAATTTTTTTGGGATCTCCACAAACGTAACAATCTCTTTGGAGTTGTGGGATTTTTGGCCTGTGGACCTTTTCCACTGCGTTTATTTCATGCCCATCACACGTTTTGCCTTTAAGAGATTCCGACACAATACCAGACAATTAGTTTTCTAATTTAAGCTTCTCTTTTTTTCAATACCATAGCTGAAAATGATTAACAAATTTTACATTAACTTCTTTAAAATCAATAAATTTTTATTTAAGTAAATGTTCATGTATTTTCCTTATGATATAAATAATTATATTTATTTCAACCGCGGTCACGTGTCTTTTAATGGCGTCAACCGAACGGCACGTGGTAAGATTGCCTCGTCAGTTTTCTTGAGAAACTCGACTCAGATAAGAAAAAGACACCTTCCCACTATCTTCCCCATAATCTCACTGTCCACGTGTCATGCATCTACCACATTTCTCCCTATGCTATGGCGATCGTAGCTTATTGATTTTACCATTTTCTCTCTCCTCGATACCTACCCCGTTTTCACCAGATCCATTTCTAGGGTTTTATTTTCAACGCGCTTAAATCCTTTGATCCGATCGGAATCTCCAATTGATTTGGCATTTTGAACGAAATTGCTGAGGCAATGTGTTGATTCGATCTAATTTTCTTCACTTTTAAATCGAATTTGTATGCGAAACTCGATCTAGCTTCTCTTGACTGTGAGGCTTCAAGAGAAGTGAGTGTTTGTGATTTTTGGTGGTTTTTTTATTTTGTGTGGAGATGTTAGGGGCTGGTTTGCAGTTTTCGCGGAGTCGTGGTGAGGATCGGTTTTATAATTCGGCGAAGGCGCGTAGGGCTCATCAGAATCGGCAGAATGATCAACTTCGGAGAGATCAGAGTGATGTTACGGCGAGATTGTCTTCTTCTTCTTCTGTGAAAGAGAAATCGGCGGTTGGAACGGCTAATAGGGAGCCGGAGAATCTTGCTGGGTGTAAGGAACCTCCTAAGCTTGTAGCGGTGCCTGCTTTTGAACCGGTGGTAGCGCAGCTGAGTAATCTTGAGCGGTTTGTGGAGTCGATCACACCGTCTGTGCCTGCTCAGTATCTCCCCAAGGTTTTTTCTCTTTTATTTAGATACTTTTTTTTTTCGTTAGTTTTAAGCCCATTTTTATTCAGTGCATGAAGTAAACACTATTCATTTGAAGTAGCCTTTGAAGATCTGGAAGAGATGTCGAGTCTGCTGTTCTTATTTTAGGTAGTAGTGACTTCAAATGAGTAATTGAAAATGGCTTCCAATTCTGCACTTTGTTTAGTCTACAGAGAAATGAATGACTTCAAAGAAATTGCATTGAAATGCTGTTGGAGAACTAAGTTTTAGCCTGTTACATAATTAGATAATAATTGATTAGTATATTAATCTACTTCAATTTGACAGCAGACGACAATGAGGGGTCGGAGGACTTGTGATGTTGAATATCAACCTTACTTTATGCTTGGTGATCTATGGGAGTCATTCAAGGAGTGGAGCGCTTATGGTGCAGGAGTACCTCTAATTTTGAATGATAGTGATTCTGTCATTCAGTATTATGTTCCATATTTGTCTGGAATTCAGATATATGGCCATTCCTTGAAATCGTCTGCGAAGCCCAGGTATATATTGATTTGATTGTTATGTTATGTTATAAATGTTAATTGCATGAATGTTGGTTATGCAGTAATGTGTGATTGACTTGTGCTATTATCATTTCAACGGAATTGTTGGTATGATGGAATCTCAACAATTTGATAGAAATTTTTTAAGTAGTGGTAAGTCACTAAAAGTCAATGAATTGAAAAGAAATATGTTGATGAAGTGCTTTCCTTTGGATTTGCCTTTGTTAGTTTTTGAACTCTGAAATTACCTAATCTAAGCTTTAATGATTCCCAATTAGTCAGTATTGGTTCAGTGATTCTCCCTCAGTTGAATAAAATGAATATTTTGTTATACAAACTTTAAAATGTTTCTGTTTGTGTGATAGGCGGCCAGGTGAGGAAAGTGATGGTGATTTCAGGGACTCAAGTAGTGATGGTAGCAGCGATTGTGAACATGAAAGAGGAATGAACTACTCGATGAAGCAACAGATTCATCACCATATAGATAGATTATCACTGAGAGACCAGAATGCTGAACTTGGACTTGAAGGAGAGCTTTCAAGCGAGGAGGATGAATCTGTGACTTCTCAAGGTTACTTGCTATTTGAGTATCTTGAACGGGATCCACCTTTTAGCCGTGAACCTTTAGCTGATAAGGTTAGTGTTCCTTTTTCTTTTACTTTTTCCCCAATAAGCAAATAAATAGAAGGAATTGCTCACTTCTGAATTTATGTCATTCCACCTTCCTGTTGTCACAGATATCAGATCTTGCACTTCGTTTTCCTGAGTTGAAGACATTAAGAAGTTGTGATATGCTATCTTCCAGCTGGATCTCTGTGGCCTGGTATGCTAATTTTAGTTTGGATATTAAGACGTTTGCTTTTGCTGTTACATGAAAATTTCAACCTTTTTCTGATATAAATTTCAGGTATCCAATTTATAGAATACCAATGGGACCAACGCTAAAAGACTTGGATGCTTGCTTTCTGACCTACCATTCACTTCATACTTGTATAGAAGGTAGTTGTAATTTTCATTTGATATAAGGATCACTTTTTGCGGATGATTTTTAAGCTAGTATGTATTGTTACAAGAGTTTGTATGAATCTTATTGTTTTATAATGTACAGGTACACAGAATGCACAAGCTCCAATAGTGAACTATCCTGTTGAGATTAATGGTGTCCCTAAGATGTCCTTGCCTGTTTTTGGTGTCGCCTCATACAAGTTCAAAGGATCTTTGTGGACCCCTTCCGGTGGACCAGAGCGGCAATTGACGAACTCACTCTTGCAGGCTGCTGACAATTGGTTACGACGTCTTGAGGTTCATCACCCGGATTTCCTGGTTTTCAGTTCTAGATGATATCAAGAGATGACTCCGACCATATACCTACTAGTTTATAACTGAGGCCTGATTCAATTATTGCTACATATTTGCAACCAGTGAATCAACTCTCTCAGCTTTGTTGAGACAAACACCTCAAGTTGAGTTGGGTCGGTTCTCAGATCAGGCTTCCTGTTACCGATAATCATCTCAGAAAAAAAAAAAAAAAAAACAGGGAAAAAGAAACACAAAAGTGAAGTGTGTTCTGTGATTTGACTAAGAGAAAATATAGAGTTAGAGAAGGTTCATAAGGGCTAGCGAAACCCGAGGGCAGAAGGGATGCAGTTTGCTTCCATCATAAGCATGTTTTCCCTGTTCTTTCTTTGTGTGGGTATACAAGGATAAACCAGGCTGTTTTTTATATGTCCTGACCGTAAATTATTTAGGATGCAGTCTTTGTTTTTTTGGGATAATGTAGGGAGGTTGTATAACTAATGTTTTGGTTTGAGATGTCATATGTTTGTATTTTAACATTAACCCATGTTGTATAAACTGCAGTTACTAAAAAATTATGTAATAAATTTTAGCACAAATGAAAAATGTTTAGGTACATGGCTCGTTTTAATTTCTGGGTTTCAGATGTTTACATGTTCTAAGACTTCAGAACAAATCTCCCCCATTAAGTTATAAAATGACATTAGATCATTTAACTTTTCTTTGGACATTTTTCCCATTATTATACTTGCAAGTCTTTTCTTTTCATTCATCTTCATTTTCTTTATGTGCATAGATGAATTCCTTACTGTCACACCAATTTAATGTAGCCTATTTTCTTTGCTGTCTTTTGCCTGCAATATGAAACTTTTAGGGTCAAAAGTTAGATGAAAGTTGATTTGCGTAGTTCGAAACAGTACCTGTAGGAAATTTGCTCTAATGGCGAGTTCTGATTCCTCACTCGAAAGACAATCATCTGACCAGAATTGTACATGTTTTTCGCAATGGAGAAACTCCGAACAATAGTCTCTCTTCTTTTCCATTTCTTCATTTAACCATTACAGCTTTAAACAACAATGGAGATGAATTAAGTTGCTTCTCATAAGCAATTACAGCCTTTACAATTCCTACATAATCATCAAAAACACACATTCAGTCAATACATCTAACATTGCGTTAATCACTATACTTGATAAGCAGATCGACACCCGGGATAATCAATAGAATCAGAACCCCAATCTCCTCTTTCTCTCCGGATGAAACTGCAAACCCATAACAAACTTCCCTTCATTAGGATCGGATCCTAAAACCCTTAAACCAACCCATCCAAAGAGAACGCCATTGGTACAGATCGTTCAGCAAAAATCTTCACACCTTGATGATGATAACTATTCACCAAAATTCTCAAATTCATAATCCATATGAACAACTATCAAATCATCACTTGATTTTTCATCAACATAAAAAGACAATTCAGTAAAAATCACCCCTCAATTGCCACCCAAATCACATAAACCCTCTAAATTTTAAATTTCATCAACTATACATCACGTTTGATAGTTTTAAAAGCTTAAAGAGAGATGTGATTAAGTTGTAATTCGAGGGCCAAAGAAAATATTAATTGTAACGGTGTTGTAAAATTATTAAACTGAAGTTGGTCCGGGTGAGTACAATAGGCATTACTCGAAATTATTGAGTATAGTTCTTAAACAGATTATATATATAGTTGCTGCTAAAATCTTGATTGGTGATCTGACAGATATCTAAGCATCAACCGATTTAAAAAATGATCCGAAAAAAATAGCTAACTCTATCGAATTGGTGTCCGATGGAAATTCTCCGATGTCTAAGTCAGTATATGAGCCGATAAAACTTATATTTTTCTCATGAATTAAAACGTATTAGAATATGATAAAATCCCTCGGAATTCCTTCGAAATATATTGTATTATCCTTTTGATAAATTTATTTAGAGCATTGAGTTTAATTATGTATTCAAATTTGAATTATTTGATAAAAGTAAACCTTTCTAATATTAAATTAAACATAAATATTTTTTTAATGATCTGAATACCAGTACAATAAATATTAAGAAAGCCTATTGAAAAATATTTGGAGGTAAAATAAAAAGGCATAAATCTAATGTTTTAATAAAGTCGGCTTGAAAAGGACAAAACAAAAATAATCCAAGTTAGATTTTGTCACAAAGGAACTGAACTTCTTACAAGTGGCAAGACAAGATGGCGCCACGTTTTATAAATAAAAAGGCATAAATTCAATTCATACTCTTTGCTTTCTCTGGTACAAAATACTTCCAAGCTCTTCATCATATATCCATTTTTCTAAATTACTAAATTGCCCATTAAATGACCAAAATACCCTTCAAAAGTCCTCCGCGGCGTTGACTGATTGGCTTAAGTAACGTAAGGGCACCGGATTCGACTTGGCTAAAAAAAAAAAAACAAAGGAGGTTACGGCAGTGACCGGTGGTCCATGCACCACCGGTCCATGCAATTGGATCTCCATTTTTGTTAATATATTAAAAAACCCGAACAAAAACCTAAACATTTAAGCTCATCTCCATTTTCATTGGTTCCTTTAAAAACAAATCCAAATTTTGATAGAATTACCGGCCAGAAAGTCCACGGCGGGAGTAGATGGTTCGGCAACTGGAAGCCACAGTGAGAGGCGGAGGAAGCTTTGGGGGCATAGTTTTGGTTTTTTGGGCAGTTTTGGTGGCGCTGTCTCTCATTGCAGCTGTAATTTTCGCTTGTGCGGATGGTGCTTCGAAAGATAAGGATTCTGGTAATACGTATGGAGCGACATGTGCTGCTGGTTGCGGTGGAGGTTGTGGCGCATAAACTTGATTGTCTGCAGAATAAACATTTGCCAGAGTTTGGTTATGGCGGTCGGAAATTTAAGATATAGATATTGAGAATGGAAGACTTACAATTATATGTTTCTTCAATACTTGTTGTCACACGAAAGCTTCGTTTTGTTTGTGTATTGAATTGACTCGTATAAGCGAAGTTCTGTTGATGTGAAAAGATGTTCTTTTATTTATCAAGAATTTGAATTTGAGGAAATTTATTTAAATTTGATTATGGTAAGATAATCGGGATTAGTTAATCAATTATAAATTTCACGAACATTAATGGTAAACCGTAGACTTATATGGATTTATCTACATACCTTTTGATGGATTTATCTACATACCTTTTGATTTCTTCGAATTTGCTTTGAAACGTTGGCAGAGGATCACGAGTTGAGTCTTCAGCTGCCACTTTTGGAGAAAAAAATAGTAAAGAAAAGGACTGAATCCATATCACCTTTTTAAAACTGCACGTAAGTGGAAACGAGGCAAAAGTATATGTTAGCATATAAGAGTTTAGAGGAATAAGGATGGAACAATTCTGTTGCAAACTTTATGCATTTTTTTAATCATCTGTACGCACAAAGAATTCATTCTGCTGTAGGGGTACTTATCGTCTTTACAGCATTGAAGAATAATGTTGTGAGATTTACATTCCGATACTTCTCATCATCTGAGTGCAGGATATAATTTTGTGAAACAGCGCTGCTGTTACTGCAATAAACGCATCTCTTAACTTCGTTGGGATATAAATATCTTGAAGAACCTGCAAAATATCAAACTATGGCATCCATAAATTTTCCCAACAAAGTAGGTTCCTTGAAAAGCTTCTAGTATGTGAACAAACCTTAAAAATACCATCTACCTTGCAACCATCCACAAGAATATTGCATCCGGTTCTTTTCAATCCAAAAAGTCTCTTCAGAATCAGCAGATACATATAACAGATATATAGTACAATAAAGTACTACCAACTTGTTTATCCGTATTTCCAATTTTCAATTTCAATCTTAAACCATACCGAGCATCCAAAAGCTTGAGGTAACCATCATGTAATGAATTGAAAGAATCATCTAGTATTACCATACAACCAATATAATTCGTTTGTCTGCTATTTTACTTGAGGCTTACTGAAGCAAAATGTTGAACCTTCACTAGAAAATAGATAAACCTATAAGCAAGATTGCCCCGATTATAAGTTTCACCAATTCTTGATCAGTGAACTATTTTTCACATTCATTAGACAATTCAGAATGAGTCACCTGTTAGGGATATAGTTGATATGCCCAATATCCAATTTATCTTGTAATAATTTGAACACATTTTTTATCAACATTATTTTGATTAATATATGGCATTTGCAATTCT
>JAYMTB010001706.1:0-10410 GCA_036897585.1 Francoa sonchifolia | reverse complement strand
GACATGTTCGACTATATTGACGAGGGCCCTTCTGTTTTCCTTCAAGTGCCTCGTACGATTGATTGCAAGATGAAAGGCTTCATCATTTGCATTGTTTATTCATGTGATCTAAATGAGCCTACATCAGAAGATTTTCCAAGCCTCACACTCATTAATTACACCAAGGAAATTAGTTTAACTCGACGCCCCATAACATATGACAGAGTCATCTCCCCTTATGATCACTTATGGAAGGGACAGTTTCAACCAATTCATTTCAATCATCAGTTGGATGATGACGATGAAGTGGAGTTTACAGTAGATTTCGGCTGTGGATTCACTGTCAAACAAACTGGAATTCACTTTGTATACGATGAACCTGAAACTTGTGCACAATCCTCTTGACTTGCCTAATGATTGACAGTGCCCCCAAAAGACTTAAGAGTACAAGTCAGGGTAGAAGAACATTGCCACATTTCTGTCAAAGGTAAGACTAGGCTGTGTATCTGCAATCATAGAAATAGTTACTGAATTTTTGTTAAATTATTCAACTTTTTACTTAAACTTTTAATTTCAGCCTAAAAGTAAGGCATAGTTTACTCTTACAAGGAGCATAGGATTCCTTTCCTTTTACTAAAACAACACGTGTGGCATAATTTTCATTATTATAGGAAGAAAAAATATATTTTTTCTTTTCTTTACAGAAATGAATCATGTCATAAAGGTATCAGTGTTGTGGAGATTTCATATTGGTAATGGGGTAGAAATGGGCCAACAGCTGATAAATTTATTGTGATTTTTCTTTACAGAAAGGAATCATGTTATAAAGACAGCAGTTTTATGGAGCTTTCATATTCATAGCAAGTATAATGGGATAGAAATGGGCCAACAGTTGATAAATTATTGTGAAAATGACCCATCAAATTGAATTGAAAAAAGTGGAACATTTTTCTTGAAATATTGCATAATCTACACTTTGCATATCCTTTTTGCCATTAATTTGGAGGTCCATATTTTATAATGAGTGAGGTAAGCAGTCACATGGCTTGGCTGTCTATCTAAATCCAATATCGCATCAAACGAATCTCATTTGGTGTGGACTGGAGTGGAGGGGCAAATGTGATGACCTCGAGATTTGTTATCTGTTCTTGCTAATATTTTTTTGTTTTCTTTTATGAATAAATTAATATATAAATCTAATCCTCACTTCACTAGCACAGTCTCACTGCAGAGCAGTAGCAGCATCTCTCTCTCTCTTCCTCTCTGAAGTTCAGATCTTGCAATTTCATGACCTAACTTTGCTTCAGGTACTTCCTTATTACTTCTTTAATGGGTTTTTTGGTTCAGGAATCTGTTTGGTTGGTGAGAAAATTTATTGGGTTTTTCTAAATTTTGAATCTTTTTGGTAATGATTTGTATGGGAAGTGAGAACATGTAAAAAATATAGAAAGGAAATGAACCTGGTGTTAAAAGAAAATCGGCCTAGATAAGGTAAATATTGAATAGAAAATTTGGGAAAGTAGGCTGTATGAGAAATTGTTTCTGAAATTGCTTGATCTTTTTACTGCATTTATAGAGACCAAATAGATCTAGGTATTCTGATTTTGTTTGGAGCTGCATGTCTGTCTCTGAGTTTGTGTAGATGTAAGGCTTTCTCTTATTCTTTTTGGTTTGATTTATGTTTGTTTGTGTAAAAATGCTTGTCAGGCTTTGTTTTCTGTGATGATTTTGTGATAGTTCTTTTTGTGATTACTGATAGGCTAATTGTAAAGAAAGCCTGTTTAGTTGTTAGTTTACTCTCTTAGTATGAAGGGCTCTTGTTGTTTTTTCATATTGTTTATTGGAAGATGGTCTAATGTATCTTTGAAAACAGAATTGATTTTAATTTCTATGGAATCACATTGATCTGTTGCTGTGTTGCAGTGGATTAGGTATCTACACTTCTCGGTTCTCTTCAATGGCGGATCTTCAGGCTCCACTGCGCCCAAAGAGGAAGAAGATTTGGGTGGACTATTTTGTAAATTTCCGATGGATTATTGTTATTTTTGTTGTCCTTCCCATCTCCTTCACCCTCTACTTCCTCACATATTTGGGAGATGTTAGATCCAATATGAAATCCTTCAAGAAGCGTCAAGAGGAACACGATGAAAATGTCAAGAAAGTTGTAAAGCGTCTCAAAGAAAGGAACCCTTCAAAAGATGGTCTTGTCTGCACAGCGCGCAAACCCTGGATTGCTGTTGGAATGCGCAATGTTGACTATAAGCGTGCAAGACATTTTGAAGTTGATCTATCAGCTTTCCGTAATATCCTTGAAATCAACAAAGAGAGGATGATTGCGAAGGTTGAACCTCTGGTCAACATGGGGCAGATCTCCAGGGCTACTGTCCCTATGAATCTTTCTCTTGCTGTTGTTGCTGAGCTTGACGATCTTACTGTGGGTGGTCTCATCAATGGTTATGGGATAGAAGGAAGCTCCCACCTATATGGCCTGTTCTCTGATACTGTTGTGGCTTACGAGATTGTTCTAGCAGATGGACGGGTTGTCAGAGCTACCAAGGACAATGAGTATTCCGATCTTTTCTATGCTATACCTTGGTCTCAGGGAACACTCGGGCTTTTAGTCTCTGCTGAGATCAAGCTTATCCACATTAAGGAATACATGAAGCTGACCTACAAACCTGTCGTGGGCAATCTAAAAGAGATTGCACAGGCATATATGGATTCTCTTGCACCCAGAGACGAAGATCCTGAGAAGGTTCCGGACTTTGTAGAAACCATGATTTACACCCCAACCGAAGGAGTGTGCATGACAGGAAAATATGCCTCAAAAGAAGAAGCCAAAAAGAAGGGAAATGTGATCAACAGTGTTGGGTGGTGGTATAAAACATGGTTCTACCAACATGCGGAGACTTCTCTGAAGAGAGGTGAGTTTGTCGAGTACATTCCAACAAGAGAGTATTACCACAGGCACACGAGGTGTTTGTACTGGGAAGGAAAGCTTATCCTTCCATTCGGTGATCAATGGTGGTTTAGGTTTCTCTTTGGCTGGTTGATGCCACCAAAGGTCGCACTACTCAAAGCTACTCAAGGTGAAGCCATCAGAAACTATTACCATGAAATGCATGTCATTCAGGACATTCTCGTTCCTCTTTACAAGGTCGGGGATGCTCTAGAATTCGTTCACGAGGAGATGGAGGTATGCCTCAGTTTGCTTTTCTTTATCTTTCAAGTCTCGAGATGGAAAGATGGTTAACTTGTTTATTGTTGATTTTGTAGCTATACCCGCTTTGGCTTTGCCCACATAGGCTTTTTAAGCTCCCCGTCAAGACTATGATATACCCGGAACCAGGCTTTGAGCACCATCACAGGCAGGGAGACACACCTTATGCTCAGATGTACACAGATGTCGGTGTATACTATGCACCAGGTCCAGTCTTAAGGGGTGAAGCATTCGATGGCGCTGAAGCAGTTCGCCGCCTGGAGAAATGGATGATTGAAAACCATTGTTTCCAGCCCCAGTACGCAGTATCTGAACTCGACGAGAAAAGCTTTTGGAAAATGTTTGATGCTAGTCTTTACGAGGCGTGCAGGAAGAAGTATGGAGCAGTGGGAAACTTCATGAGCGTGTACTACAAATGCAAGAAAGGAAAGAAGACCGAGAAGGAAGTGCAGGAAGCCGAGCAAGCCCATCTCGAAACTGCCCATGCTGAGCTTGATGAGCCAATGGATTAATAAATTTACCGAGTTATTTCATTAGGGGCGATTTCTCTTGTTTTCCAGTTGTGTTTGTTTCTGTATCATTTGAATCTAGTTCCATGGAACGGAATAATTGCTCATGTTATCTGGTTTTTGAATTTGCTTCGCTCTGCAATTAGACTATGCTATCATGGTTTTATGTATGAATCTTTGTTCCATTTTTTTGTTCGCTATTTTTGATAAAATTGCAAGACTTCCATTGATACCAATTAATCTGTCAAATAAATAGTATATTTTCGATGATAATAAAATATAGCAAAAAATTAATTTAAATAATCAAACTATTCATTATAATTAATAATTAATTGGTTAATTTTTATTTATTTATTTTTGTAAAATTCATAAAAATTAATTACAGAAATCCTATGATACTTAAACTATTTAACGAGCAGTTTCTAAAATATTTAAAATCTCACATAAATAATTAATCAAAACACACGTCAGTCTGTCCACTTACATAAATACTAACTTTGGTTTTTTTTTTCCCCAGCACATATTCACTATTTTTCCATTTTTTTCGATCTTTTCTTCAATTCGTGTCATTCTCAATCAATTTTTTTTCGATCTTTTCTTCAATTCGTGTCATTCTCAATCAATTTATTTTCGTTCATCTTCATAATTAAATAATTCGTGTTCATTCGAAATCAAAAGAATAATTAGCATAAGGTTTGTGTAGGTGGGTTTCATGATTATTGTCGTGTTAAAATTTTTAATTTTATTTCTGAACTATTTTAAAATTTTAAATACTTGTGAATCAAACAAATTTCCTCAATTTTTTTTTGTAAAATATATATTATTTTATTTAAAGCTATAAATAATAAATGGTTGAGGATTTATCTTTTCATTTTTTCATTTTGGAGTTATAAGTGAAATTAGGGTTTCGTATTGCAACGAAAGAGGATCGAGTGGAAGCAATAAGCGTTTACGGAGCGAGGCGCGAAGAAGGTGCTGTAGCCATAGGAACTGACGCGAAGGGTAGAGATCGAGGACGAAGACGGAATCCTCTGATTTCTGTTTTTCGTTACAGTTCATACAGAGATCGAAGCGTTAAATATTTATAAGGTTAAGATCCGACTTCATGCTTACCACCGTTTCGAATTTATAGGGGGTTTGGACTGTATTCTGTACGTATCGAGCTGTATGTTGTATTATACGTACAGGATACGGGTACTTGTTTGCCTTTGCGGTATCGGTGCTCCCTAGGTATCTAGGTATACATATATGACGTTGTTTGTGATTATATAGATATTGTAATTTTCCTTCGTTTGCTTTAAAGTAGAGGTTTTTCAAAACTGTGTTTGCTTCCTGGATTTTTGAGTAAACTTCACTTGATTGGAGGTATTTTCCTTGGAAGTGTCTTTAAGAAAGAAAACTGTAAGTTTTTTGCTGAGGAGTTTGAGGCATAGCTTATACTTAGGATATGATGACTTATGCCAGTAGTAGCTGAATTTTTTTACCATTCATCACAATTTATGTTGGTGAGGAACTTCTAAACTAGCAAACAGTTTCCCTAGCAAGAAATGTTTTATGTACTCAATTTCCATGTCAGTTAACATGTAAGTTACTGTTTTTTCAGAAGGTTAAAAGATGCTAGGGGCATTGCCAATCTTGCCCCTTCCTGCACCTCCTTCTGATGGAAATCTAGGCCCTCTTCCCCTAGCCCAAGTTACTGAACAGCAAAAAGATGAGAAAGAAAATGAAGACCAGAACAAAGCTAACTCAGCTCCTGCATCAGTTGCAACCCACACAAGAACTATTGGAATCATTCATCCTCCTCCAGACATCAAAAGCATTGTTGACAAAACTTCCCAATTTGTTGCAAGAAATGGCTCTGAATTTGAGAGAAGAATCATTGCTAATAATGCTGGAAATGCAAAGTTCAATTTCTTGAATGCTTCTGATCCCTACCATGCATATTACCAGCACAAGTTGTCTGAATTTCGTGCCCAGAATCAATCCTCTGGTCAACAGTCTTCTTTGGAGACTGCAGATTCTGCTGCGGCCGAGTTGACTGCATCAGCCGCAGCTGCAGATGCCACTGAAGCAATTTCGAAACCTGACCCCTCTGCCCAGTTCAGACCTGTACATAAGGTTCTTGAGCCTCCAGAAGCTGAACAGTATACTGTTAGACTTCCAGAAGGTATCAGTGGGGAGGAGTTGGAAATCATTAAGCTGACAGCCCAGTTTGTGGCTCGAAATGGGAAATCGTTTTTAACAGGGCTGACGAGTAGGGAAATGAACAACGCTCAGTTCCACTTTTTGAAGCCAACCCACAGTATGTTCATGTTTTTCACCGCACTAGCTGATGCATATTCAAAAGTGTTGATGCCTCCGAAGGGGTTGACCGAGAAGCTGAACAAGAGTGTCACTGATATGACTACCGTGCTTGAACGGTGCTTACATCGACTGGAGTGGGAACGCTCACAAGAGCAGGCAAGGCAGAAAGCTGAGGATGAGATTGAGCAGGAAAGGATGCAAATGGCTATGATTGATTGGCACGATTTTGTTGTGGTGGAGAGTATAGACTTTGCAGATGACGAGGATGAGGACTTACCTCCTCCAATGACCCTGGAGGAGGTTATAAGGAGGAGTAAGGTGTCAGCTATGGAAGAAGAAGAGATTGTGGCACCCGGAAAAGAGGTAGAAATGGAAATGGATGAAGAAGAGGTCCAACTTGTTGAAGAGGGCATGAAGGCAGCTAGCCTTGAAGAAAATGATGACGAAGCAAAGAATGAAATGAAGGTAACAGTGGATATGGAACAACCAATGAGAATCGTTAAGAACTGGAAGAGACCTGAGGAGAGGATTCAAGCAGAAAGAGACATGACAAAGTTTGTCGTTTCCCCAATAACTGGTGAGCTTATTCCCATCAATGAGATGTCTGAACACATAAGGATTTCCCTCATTGATCCCAAGTACAAGGAACAGAAAGAAAGGATGTTTGCGAAGATTCGAGAGACAACTCTTGCTCAGGATGATGAGATCTCCAGAAACATTGTGGGGCTTGCACGGACCCGTCCTGATATTTTTGGTACCACAGAGGAAGAGGTTTCTAATGCAGTCAAGGCAGAGATTGAGAAGAAGAAAGATGAGCAACCAAAGCAAGTCATTTGGGATGGACACACAGGAAGTATAGGGCGTACTGCAAACCAGGCGATGTCCCAGAATGTCAATGGAGAGGATCTATATGATTCTGCTAATATTGGTCTTCCTGGTCCTGCTGCTCCTCCTCCCAGACCTGGTTTATCAATCCGTCCTCTCCCTCCACCACCTGGACTAGCCTTAAATCTTCCTCGTATGCCTCCTAACACAATGCAGTATTCAGCTCCAACCAGTGGTGGGCACTTCATGCCTCCTCCCAGGCCGCCGGGTATGCCAATGATGTCATCAGTTAGGCCACCACCACCACCTCCAATGCAAATGACTTCTGGACAGCAACCCATGATGTTGAACCGACCACCTCCAATGCCTCTATCTGTTAATCAACCTAATATGCATGTACCACCTCCCCCTGGATCTCAGTTTACACCTATGCCAGTTCCCGGACCTTATGCTCCTCTCCCGGTGGCACCACCTCACATGTCTATGATGCCACCGCCTCCTTTGCCTCTCGGAATGCCTCCACCACCACTACCTGAGGAGGCTCCTCCACCACTTCCAGACGAACCAGAGCCCAAAAGGCAGAAACTTGATGATTCTCTACTTGTTCCAGAGGACCAGTTTCTGGCCCAACATCCAGTATGAAATCATTGCATAATACCTATATTAGTGCATTTTTATGTCGTATGAAAGTTTCATTGTTGTCCAATTTAGATTAATTTTATTTTCTTTTTTGCAGGGGCCTGTTCGCATCACTGTATCGGTTCCCAATGTTGATGAAGGAAATCTTAAAGGGCAGCTTCTGGAGATCGCCGTGCAGTCTCTATCCGAAACTGTTGGCAGTCTCAAGGAGAAAATTGCAGGGGAGATCCAGCTTCCTGCAAACAAACAGAAATTGAGTGGAAAAGCTGGTTTTCTCAAGGACAATATTTCGCTTGCATATTACAATGTTGGAGCAGGAGAAACTCTTTCACTTGCATTAAGAGAACGTGGTGGTAGAAAGAGATGAACAGATTCTGGATCAAGCTAGTTAAGGTTGTTATCTTGAGAATTTTCCATATATTATTGCGGACTTTTATTTTGCCTTCTCTGATCTAATGTTGGAGATTGTATTGCTACTGTATTTTGGGATAACTATCTGAGATTTAATATGGTTTTTCTTTTGATCTGAATAAACGGCACTACAGATCTGGCAGCTTTGCAAGTGTCTCTTAAGGGCAATTCATCTCCTTGTATCATTGCTGATTCCCTTGTTTTGCATTTGCAGTTGTTCTCTGGAAATTTTGGGCCCATAAACGTGTTATGGTTTTATTCCTAGAAGCATTCCCCGTGTTAAAAAGGGTTAAATGATATGATGGAATTATCTAGCTGTTTTTCTTCAATTTTGTTTATGCAAGTTTTACTTTTTTTGGTTGCAGTTATTTGAAGGTCATCTAGAATTTAGGTTTTGTTTTGTAGGGGGCACGCTCATATGCCTGGGCAGGTGGATGGGTTCAAGGTTTGTTTGGTTTGTGTGCTCCACATCAGGGACGATTATGCACTTATTGGATAGTCATGTGTTGGGGGTTATGCACCTGTAGTTTGTTTCTTCCTGTCATATTCCCTTCTACCAGCCAATAGTAAGTAAGCAGTGGTTGGGATCGATGTTATCTGATAATGTTGTTTTCTTCTTACACAGAGGAGCTACTTGTTTGGACTCCTGGATTGTTCTGTGCAACCAATCAGATTTGTGCTCTCTAATTGGGAGAGATCAGGTAGGATGACAATTTGTTCTCCATTCTTTCACCATACCTTTAGAACCCTGGCTGTCCTGTAAACCTCGCCCCTTCCTTTTTTTTTTCGCAGCATGGTCCAAGGTTGATTGCTATTGAACGGTGCATCCTATGTTTTTTCTTTCTTTTAACAAATGGAAGCATTGTTCATGTTTGTTTTGGAGTATTATGGATCAGGATTATAGGTTGCTATAACATGTTAACATATACAATTGTTTGGCTATTGAAGCTGACAACTAAATGGCAAATATTGTATCTGCTTTTAGGGATCAAAGTCTGTTCATCTTTGGTTAGTATATGGTTCTGTAAATGTGTCATCACTTTGTTTCAATGACCTATTTCCTTCTTTCTCTAAAGATCATGATGAGTTGAGAAAACAGTTTCTTTCGATATATAGACTTAAGTTGGTCTATGTGTGGACTATCCAGATGGAAATGGCTGCTATTTATCGAACGTTAAAAGCTTCATGCTAAATGGCTCTATTTGCTTACAAAGGATTTCCCATCAGTGATGATCCTAGAGATACCAAAAGTACCAATGGGAGCAGTCATAAGGCATAGTCCACGAGATTTGCTCCACGCTTGTGTTTAAATCAAATGGGATCATGGTAGTTTGGCGTCCAAAAATCTCAGACATCGATCAGACTACTGCATGCTTAAAGCAACAAAAGAATTGAGAGGAAGAAAGAGGAAGTTAAACTGCACTGTCATCATATCATCAAATCAAACCAGGTCACTGTTAATAACTTAATAGAATAATAAAATGTTGAAACATGGATATGAGAACTACAATCTATATACTTGGAATAGAGTGTTGTGAAAATCTGTCAAAAACAGATGATGTGTTAACAGTTAGGCTTGTCCAGCACAGTCAAAGATCGTTAAATGAAGAGCTTTATAGTTGTTACAGAGACTGCCCCTTGCTTCAACGATACATGTTTCACTAATTCCACCACTTGATGTCATACCAAAGAGCGAATGGCTTGGTTAAAACACAGTTTTAACTTCCTTTGCTTTCCATAGTATCCGGGGACTAAACACAAGATGTCATGTTATCCTCAAACAGTAGGCATCAAATACTGCTGGAAGTGAAGTTGAGGCTAATCTTTACAGCTGGACAATCCCCAAATTAACTCAAGAACAAATGTCTAATAAATATGTCAAGATGTGGAGAGTGGCATGCTTTACCAGTATATATGTATCCTTTCACTTCTTGTGTGCCTTTCGAGAAATCTGAAAAATTGATGAGTATCTTGAAAAAGGGTATGGGCAGCCAAAGAAATGCAAAAGATTTTGGCAATCTTTTTCTCCGCCACCATCATCTCCCTGTGAAATTAGATTACTCAAGTAAGTCTTCCCCTCGTATATGTAACAGAGTTGCTGCCAGAGTAGTACACTCAACCCAATCTCGACAGAAACACTCGAAACAAACAAATAAACAATCACAAGTCCTCTTGCTGATAGAAGCTCTGCAGAACATACCCAAGCCATAATAATTTCTTTCAATGCTCTAAAGCCCATGTCTGCGGTGAACACATCGAGACGGCCTATGTATGTTAATGTTGGCCATAAATGGTATCCTGCAAATACAGACATGACAGAAACATATATTGTACTGATGACAGCTGAAATGAGGAATGTAATGAAGTGTGGGTGATTTGTTGCCCCAACACAGTTCTCAATCTGCATAAAGATTAAACAGCTTTTTAAGTAGAAGATTTGGCTGTATCCACAATCATTAAAAGGTCTGACCAGGAGACTATCATGCAGAAGGCACTCACATGCAGCTGCCAATGATATGGTCC
>JAYMTB010001705.1:0-10411 GCA_036897585.1 Francoa sonchifolia | reverse complement strand
CCTGTGTCGGTTTGGGGTACGGTCAGTTCACCGAGAGGATCGCCCCCTCAATTCGAAGTTTTTTCTTGGAAGTTGAAACCTTGCTGACTGTGACAATAGTCGCCGCGACTATGGCAGGGCGGTATGCTCATCAAGTCAGAAAAAAGATTTGCGTATTTTTCACGGGACATCAATTTTGAAAGAAAGTCCAACTCTTTTTTTGGCTTGCTTGAATTTTGCCTTAATTAAAAAAAAAATTTTTTTGTTAGATCGCGATATGTGACATACTAACCAAAATTTTAATCGGGAACTAGTAGTCAGACTAAACATATAATATTAGTTACTAAATTGATATTTGAGAATAGTTAGGGATCAAAATAGGAATTAAGCCAAATGAATACTATAAGAGAATTTGTGTAAATTGTGCTAATCACAAGGGGCAAAGTATAATTAACCCCAAGGGAGGTTGTATGCGAATCGGGCACGTTAGCAGTTCTAAGAGAACCAACGGGCACGAGTAATGGTCGTTTGCCATAGAAACGCCGCCAAATCCAATATCTCTTGATCATCATCATCTTCACCGTTGGAGCCCTAGATCTTTGATTGTTTTTCTGTTTTGAATGGATCCGGTGATTCCAGTTGTTGTGGTTTCAGTTCTGTTAGGAGCTTTGATTGCTTTCGTTTTCTTCGGCTCTTACTTTCGCAAGAGAAGATCTGAAGTTGATACTGTCGCTAAGGCGGAGCTCCAGTCGGATGCGAAGAAGAAGCCTTCTCAGGTGGTTTCGAAGAAATCTCACTCCAAAGCTCATTCACATGCTGCTGATAAGGTATGGAGTTTGCATTTGTGAGTGGTTGATTAGGAAATTGAATGAAGTTATTGAATAGTTGATGAATGTTGTTTTCGAATTATGAAAGGTGAGATTACTGAAGATTATGATACTATTAAGTACTGAGCATGATTGAATGGAGTTTTGTATGTAATTAGGAAACCTCAGAGGAAATCGGATAAGTTATACTTGAAGCTTTACTGGTTGTTTAATTGTCTGTTCCTTGCCGAGAATTAGTAGCATAGGAGAAAACAAATTTAAGCTTTCTAATCACAAATTTTACCCTCTTCTCAGCTGCAAATTATGGATTTAAGTTCATTAGTTTTGAGGCTTCAAGTTTATTGAACTTTTTCGTGTTTTATTTGAGTGTGAATTATAGGATCAGCACAAACGGCATCATCCGTTGGATGTGAATACTCTAAAAGGACACGGGGATTCAGTCAATGGACTATGTTTCTCACCTGAAGGACGGAGTTTGGCCACAGGTTACTTCCCATCTACGTGCACAAAAATTGGGATATCAACCTTTTGCTTTGACTCTTGTTGTAACCCACTAACTGATTTAATTGTCTTTGTTTGCAGCTTGTGCTGATGGAGTGGTGAGGGTGTTTAAGTTGGATGATGCTTCTAGTAAAAGTTTCAAGTACGAATCTCAAACACCCTTCATTCCTTATCAGAGATCATTTAATTATTGATCGATGCACATGGATTTTACTGTAATATTCAATCCTTATACTCTTCAAGTTTTGTGCAGGTTTCTTAGAATTCATGTGCCTGCTGGAGGTCATCCAGTAGCAGTCGTATTTTCTGATGATGCATCTTCCGTTGTTGTGGCTTCTCATACTCTGTCTGGTACTTCTTTGTACTTGTATGGCGAAGAAAAAGTCAAAGATTCTAATGATAGTAAGCAGCAAAGCAAACTTCCTCTCCCAGAAATCAAGTGGGAAAATCATAAAGTTCATGACAAAAGATCTATCCTGACCCTATTTGGAACTAATGCAACTTATGGCAGTGCTGATGGAAGCACAATTATTGCCTCTTGTTCGGAAGGTATTTGCCAGTCTTTCATCTTACACATAATATTAGTGCACACACTTGATATATGCTAGGAATTGTGAAGCTGAGTGGCAGACTAGTTTGCATAGTTTTGATGCTTGTGTTCATCTCTGATTATCTCTTTACAGGAACTGATATCAAACTCTTGCATGGAAAAACTGGGAAGGTCGTAGGAGATGTCGATACAAATCAACTGAAAAATAACATGGCTGCAATATCACCAAATGGGCGTTTTATTGCTGCTGCCGCATTTACGGCAGATGTGAAGGTGTATATTTCCACTAGGGATATGGTTCATTATGACAATCTTGTAGCATTGTTGTGGTATTTTGTGTTAAAAGTGCATCATTCTGGATTGCAGTTTGTACTGTTACATGCTGAGTGCATCATTTACAATTACATTCAAAGTTTGTATGCACACTAGTTGCAAGAGCTCACATGCAACATTATGTTATGTTTCACACACAGACATGGTTTGATATATAGTTGCAAGAGCTTACGTGCAACATTAAGAGCTTGTCATAGTTCCATTCATATATTCCCTAGGATCTGATTGCAGTTATCTTAATGCAATTCTAATTATGTGTATGCGTTAACTTGTAGTGAGGTATTGTATCAGGATTATTCTTCTTCTTAATATGTACCTTTCTGTGATGAGGTATGGTATCAGGATTATTCTGTTTGTTAACATGTACGTTTCTGTTTGCCTATATATATCTTCTTTTTCAGGTGTGGGAGATTGTATATTCAAAGGATGGTTCAGTTAAGGAGGTTGTAAAAGCTATGCAGCTTAAAGGGCACAAGGTTATATGACTATATATGCATGACATGATACAACTTCTTTGGCCTCGTCTTTGTTTTTTTGGTCTTGCACTGTAATTTTCTTCTCATGTCACTTTCATTTTGTTATTCAGAGTGCAGTAACTTGGTTATGCTTTTCTCCAAACTCGGAGCAAATAATTACAGCATCCAAGGACGGTTCAATAAGAATTTGGAATATCAATGGTATGCATAAACTTTGTGTGCAAGTCTGTTGATTTTTTTTTTGTCCCTATCACCCGTCTAGTTAATTACACTTAAAAGCTTATTTGTTCTTTTGAAGTTCGATATCATCTCGACGAAGACCCTAAGACTTTGAAGGTGTTTCCAATTCCACTTCGTGATTCGACTGGCACTACGTTGCACTATGATCGTCTCACTGTATCCCCTGATGGGAGGATATTGGCAGCAACTCATGGTTCGACATTACAGTGGTTATGTGTTGAAACTGGAAAAGTTTTGGACACATTCGACAAAGCTCATGAGGGTAAGCCTAAAAATGTTGAAAATCTTGATTGTTTATTGTTCTGTCATATCCATGATACTATATCTGCTTATGCATCCTTGTTGGCTAGTCAAACTTGTAGCTTAATTTTTCCCCTATGACTTTACAATCAATATTCTGTTAATGAATCAATCTCAGATTTCCATGTACTAACACTTTGGATATTAGTATCAAATAATTAATCTGTTTTTGAATTTGTATTGATGCTAGTCTATCCTGCAGGAGAAATCACGTGTTTTTCATGGGCGCCTAAGACCATGCCATTAGGTAAATCACCTTGTCTATCTTCTCATCATTTACTGCTCCAAATGTACCTTTTTCTCTTCAAAGTATGACCGCATCCCCATTCTGTTCTTGATAGAGAAAATATGTTCCTATTCGGTAAAATGTCACCATGGGACTAAATCAAAATTGTTAGCCATCGATGACATCAATTTCACAAGATGCAAAATATGTATCTAACTTATGGCATATCATATCAAACTCATTATATGCTAGCAATATTATACTTTACAATCTCGAGTAAAGCTCATAACATTGTTTTTCTTTTCTACAGGAGATAGACAAGTCCTGATTTTGGCAACAGCTAGTACCGACAAAAAGGTGAAGTTTTGGGAAGCTCCAGCACTACAAGCATAGACGAATATTTTCAGTGCATCAAATATGCTAATCATAGGCCCCCAAAACGCGTTATCCTTGAGGCTCAAATTCATCTCTAGAACTGATCTAGCTTTGGATTAACTTACATACACTGAGTCATTTTGATGAGAAAGAACTTGAAATCCTTACACTTTTTTTGATAGTATCTTTCAAATGAATTATAAACTATGTAACCTTTATGATTTCAGGTACAAACAAATGGAAGAGTATTCAGACAATTTTCGCCGTATTTACTGAAAATAGTGCAAAAGCTACATTACATTATCAATGATACTTGAAATTTTTCCTTCTTACATCTTTTCGGATGAATGGATTTACATAGCAAAAATGTTTCAAGCAAATTGGCATTACCCAAACAAAAAATGTATATACGCCCACCGTGGGGCTCGAACCCACGACCACAAGGTTAAGAGCCTTGCGCTCTACCAACTGAGCTAGACGGGCTGTTGAATTTTAGACCAATTAGTTATTATTTAGTCAGTGCTTATTTTTTATAAGCACCACCGGGATAGAGTTATTTTGGTATTAAGAATTCGAGTTTGTGAGCTTAAATTGAGAAATTCGTCTTTCACTTAGTAAAAAAAGAGTGAGATCGACTATATTTTTAAGTATTTTTTTTTTATTTTTCTTTTATTAATAATCGAAAAATTATCCCGTCCCAATGAGTATTTCTAAATCTTAAAAGTGATCAGCTAGTTCAATTGAAGAAAAAAAATTTAACGATATAAATATTGAGTCCATTACCTAAAAATTTAGGTTAACTGAGAGTTCAACATAGCATCAGAAGATAAGATCCTGAGTTCGAATCTCCACTATTGTAATTTATCCCCAATTACCATATACTATCCGGTATAAAAGCTAAATATTAGATCCTTGTTTAACTTTCGGTATGACATTTTTTTAAAATTCACAAAAGGGCCATTTTTTCTAGTCCATGAGCTTAAATATTTGGGCCACTCCGTTTGTAGGCCGGCCCATAAGGGAGCCCAGAATCCAGACACCACAAATATACCAATTAATGATTAAATTACGGTCTTTTAAAATTCTTATAAAATGTGAAAGAGGACGGAAGACCATTGCCATTCTCTCTGCTCAAGTTTTGAAGGAAGAGAGAGAGAGAGAGCTAGCTACACAGAGCTTCGTTCGTACGACAATGGCGTCCATGGCATCAACAAGCGCACACTATTACTACAAAAGCTACAACCGCCGCTTCAGTACTTTATCTCGTCCTTGTATTCTTTTCTGTAAGCCGAGCAGTCACAGCAACGACGAAAAAATCGACATGAAACCTAGAGATCAAATTAATCGGAGGTATTTCATCTATCTCTCTCGATCTAATCTCTCTTTAATGATTTATTTAAAATTAATGGAACGAATTGTAATGATTGATGAAATTATGAAGGGAGATTATACTTCGAAGTAGCGAATTAGCAGTAATTGGGGCGATCTTTAGCTTCAGGTATGCGATGCAATTTCAAGTTGATTGATGAAGTTTTACTGTGATTAATTGATTTTTAACAATGAAAATGATAAATGAAGAGTTGATTTGTGATTGATGCAGTGGTAAAAAGCCTGAATACCTTGGAGTGCAGAAAAATTCGCCGGCACTGGCGCTTTGTCCGGCCACAAAGAACTGTATATCAACTTCTGAAAATATGAGTGATCTCATCCATTATGCTCCTCCTTGGTAAGCTCTCTCATATTTTCTTATTCAATCAAGTGAGAAAGAAAAGGAAGAAAAATACAGTGATAGGATTTTGGTTAATTAGTTCAAAATTATAGTGAAGCTTGTTTCTATAGTTAAATTTAGTAGTTCATCAACATTGGATTACGCTGTGAATTCTGGAATATGTGAGCCTGGAATTCAATTAGGGATGCTTAGAATCCAGAATGAATCCTGACCGGCCATATAGTCCTATTATCTTTTTTCTTTGTAACATCTTAGCTAAAATCATGAATAAGATGAATTTGTATAATTGCAAGATGCACAAGTTAACATATAATACTGTAGAAATTGAGAGAAAAAGTCCAAATCAGCAAGAGTAAAACAAATGAAGTCAAATATTTGTAAATCAGCAAGATGCACAAGTTAACATATAATACTGTATAGATTCAATTAAAGTCAAAAACAGCAAGTTTGAAAGCCTTCATAGCTGACCTTACAAAAACTGATCCCACCATGATCAAATTGTAAAGTGACCTAATATTTGTTTTAAACATGTGACAAATGTGATTTTATAATACTTGAATAGTAGTGCAACCGACCACTCAAATAAAATGTGTTAAATGTGTGTATGGTTTTGTAGGAACTATAATCCCGAAGGAGGTCGAGGTAAGAAAAAGTCAGTGAGCAGAGAAAAGGCAATGGAAGAGCTTCTTCAAGTGGTAAAAACTTTCAACTCTGTGCCTTTAAAGTATTTTATTACTTCTAGAATTAGTTTTCTATTGAAAAAAGATCTCTAGACACAGTTAGGAAATCTTGTACGAATGGTTTTAACCAAATCTGAGAAATTGATTGTGTAGATTAAAACAACAAAGCCAGACAAGTTTAAACCAAAGATATTAGAGAAGAAAGATGATTATGTGCGAGTGGAATACGAAAGCCCAATACTGGGGGCAAGTATCTCATCTCAGAAAACCTCGTAAAATTTTCATAATTTATTTAGATATAACTAAGTACATTGATTTACATATACTGATTTTCTCGAGACAGTTTGTAGATGATGTTGAGTTTTGGTTTCCACCGGGTAAAGGCTCGATTGTTGAGTATCGATCTGCATCGCGATTAGGAAACTTTGACTTTGATGTCAATAGAAAGAGAATCAAGGTTAGTTTTCGCAATGATCTGTGTTTTGTTTTGAATTTTCCTTATATGATGCAATGCTCGGATAATTCATCAACTTATAATCATCATATTAACAGGCATTACGGCAAGAGCTAGAGAAGAAAGGATGGGCATCAGAAGACAGCTTTTGATTAAAGGGTTTAATTAAGATAATTCATTCATCAGAGGACAACTTTTGATTAAAGGGTTTAATTAAGATAATTCATTCTTACTTTTTTCAATAGAAACAGTTATATATTACAGTTTTTCGATCATGCAAATTGTATGAGAATAAACATAGTATCACTTCTAAAAGTTATACCTTAGGCTAATGTATTTTCGTAATTGTCAAAAAATAAACAAGAAGTTCTAGCACATATATTATCATGCGGGAAAACAAAAAGAAAACAACCGCAATTGTAATATACCATGATATGCTTATTAGAAAAAAAACCAAAGAAAACCGAAACTTGAAAGGTATTCATCCTCTGCAAGAATTAGAGAAATCTTCAAGTGCTATTTTCCGAAACTTTGAACAAATAACCTTGTAATTCTTATACCAGTAAAGAAGATTATAATGCATGAAAATTGTCCACATGTATTTACCGGGTTCCCAATCATAATCAAAAAACTTTGATAAAGTAAGCAACATGATCCAATATAAGCATAGACTAATTTAAGAGCCTCAGTCTAAGACTGGCATTGAAAGTATTTGTAGAGCATTCCGATAGTAGAATAAGCAGTTGTTACAAATTGAATTCATGAGAAAAGTGAAAGAACTAGTGGTTACCACATGAAACTTGAAATTTTGCCCCAAGACCAACAGAAAGATTCAGGATAGTGATCAATCTTTCCTTAGATCCATGAGTTCGCTATGAATACCTTTAGCAGTCAAGACAACAATTTCCAGCTTGTCTCCCTGTTATTACCCACAAAGAGTTAGGAAAGAGAGAAAGATAAAAACGTCATATGCAAAGAGCTTTATGTTGCACCCCGACACTCAACATTAACATTGTTTTTTTTTTTTGGTGCCTTTTTTAAAGGGTTGGGTGACGTAGAAGTAGAACAGAAACTTACGGTGTATATATCCCTCTCAGTTGCAGAAGCAAAAACAGTTTTCACCAAATCAACTGCTTCAGATTCTGAGAGTGGGGTGACAGCATCCTGCATGAGTTTTCAGAGTTTTAAAACATGCAATTTATTCGAAATAAAGTGTGTCAATGAGTAATTGAAGACTGGGAAAAACCACGGCAGGCAACAAGAGAGGACTGGGAGACTTCAGTTGGTTATCTAGGAAAGGCATAATGAGAGTCGAGCCAGATCCTTGGGCACTATACCCAACTCTCTCATAGGAACCAACAGCATCATATGTGAAGACACAACCCTTTCCTATAATTTTGACAAATAGAGCAACTTGTTAAAAAAGCGAGCTTAAAGGTAGACACTGAGAGATATAAGTAATTTACCTTCATTGTCAAGGCCACCTAAAACATTGAATGAATAATAAGGAAAGAAGCGTTTGTAGTAAAGGGTGTTGGAGAGCAGTTGACCCATTGCAGGACAGCTCATTTGCTTGTTATGTTGATGCTGGTATATCTGTAACGAGAGCAATATATATTAGATGGAAAAATTGTTTTATTCATTCAAATTTATCCAGATCTCTTGTGATCTGTACCTTTACAAAGTACACAATAAAGCTATAACTATTCACTACAAGTTTACAGCATACGTTCGTTTTCCTTACCACCATCATCAAATTGTTTTTGAATGAAAACTAAAGGAGATAGATCAGCTGAAATCTCACCAAATGCTTAGCTGCCAATTGCTTTTGTAAAGCTTTCACATCAGCTTGAAATCCAGAAGAGGCCATCACACATTTGTCTGCCCTAAAAGGTCAACAGAGGCAAAATAAGTAGAAATCGTTACCTAAAGGAAAACATCTCGTATGAAACGAGTCCACAAGTCCTAAAAGATTCACATTCAGATGCTAAAGACTTCTACATTGACGAGAGAAATGAGAAGAAAATGCAGAACCGTAGGTATAAACAGCAGCAAAAATGTATCTTCAAGTGTCAACCACACATCATTATCTCAAAGGCAGGCTGGCTGAAAATTGGTGTATCCATGCAGGTTTGTGGTAAAAGAAGGTCAATCATCACATATCTTCTCTTTTTGTACCTAGATAACTACCTAAAACATTTCAGTATTATAATTGAGCAAAATTCCGGTGGGGCTAAAATCTTCATCTTGTGCAATTCTTTCAAGGAGCACAATAAATATGAAGCACTTCTAGAGAGAAGTTCTGACTATTATCAAATTCTACCTAATTTGTTGAAAACAGCCTACTATAGCAAAATAGTCTTAACCTACAAGCCAGAGAATGTCAGATTCCATAGAACATTAAGGCAGATGAGTTTGTTCTATAACAAACAACCAAATAGGTTTAAAACCCAGTTCTCGTTTGAATTGATGAATCCACAACCTACTTACGAAAGCATCAGTTTCCGCTCATTCTACAAAAACCAGCTTCACCAATTTCCAATATGACCAATCATTTGTTAACCTTGAACTCACCTAAAAGCCATGTTATCCTAAAATTTTCCTAACATATTAACTAAATTTCTGATTTCCTGTTAATGATCCATTTCTATAAAAATTCAACCACAGTACAATTTAACCTAAACCACAAAATCAAGACATATCATAAAAAGCCAATACAGCACAAGCTACAGTGAAAATCACACTATAAGCATAATCTATCAAAGAAAACAATCAAGCAGAAAAAAGACAAGTCCACACAGATTCAGAAACCGTACAATTTGTATATTTTGGAGTAATCACGAGAGAGGATATTGTAACCAGACGACATTCGTGTATCCGCTGCGATCACACAGTAATCAGCTCCAGCAATCGCAACACATGACCTAAGCACAAATACAATCACGGTCAGCCAAACACCAAACAAACAATAAAGATCATCATACACAATTACATACATATATATATATATATATACAGAGAGAGAGAGAGAGAGATAGAGAGAAGGAGAGGGAAAGAGATTACCCTCCATTGTTATCGTAAGGAGACCAGTTAGCTTGCTGCTTCGTCATGGCGAAAGGAATCGAGATAGAGGGAGAGCTAGGGCGATGAAGAACTGAAGTAGAATCCTTTTATTGGCAGATCTCACCTATTCTTTCCCTTCAAGAAACAAAACAGTTCCTTCAGGAAGACGACGTCGTCTAAAAAAATGGGCTACATCAAACTAGGCCCAATATTACGCAATCATGGGCTTTCAAACTTTGGGCTTAGAAAAATGGGCCGCATGAGGTCCAATTTATGGCATCATTACCTTTCATTTTTTTTTATTTATTTTGGAGATTGATGACAAGGAGTAAAAAGAAAGTAGAAGTTATTTGAGACTTTTGAAAGTCAAAAAGACTATTTGTCAAAGAGACAATAATTTAGTAGGTCAAAAGTATTTAAGCGACTTTCAAAAGTAAATGTCTTACACGATTTAAGCAGACATTAGCACATAATTTCTCAAACCCACTTTTAAACATATCTAATAGCTAACAAGGGGTATATCAAACTTTTTATTATGAGAGCAAAGTTTTCGGAAAAATTGGTGACAATTAGAGCAGACATTATAGTCAAAGTTCATTCTAAGTTTTCAATATACCAGACTAGCAACACTGGCTATGAAAGTGTACCGGGACAGATAAAACCAGCTCTGACTTCTTC